>JAEANM010017653.1:0-12888 GCA_017656035.1 Myanophis thanlyinensis | reverse complement strand
TTAACCGGGTTTTCCTGCTCTCTGTTAACTGACACCAGACTTGGTGTCTCTTGTATTTTAAAACAGGTATAGAACAGCATAGTTTAAGTCCAAGATTAACATTAGACCAACAATCAAGTAAACAATACCCCAATCAAGGAACTGCTAAAAAAGCCAACAATAACACCCTAACCAAAGAAATTCTAAGTCTATCCCCACCAACACTGACACAATATAAGCTGAGAGCAAATCCCACTCCTTTCAAGCACTGATAATATCTAGCTTGAGTAATGAAATGTCTGCAAGAAAACAACCAAGCTCAGAGAAGAAGGGCCTCTCATTTCATGAACTACAAATATTTTCCTTCAAAAGATTATTGTTAGTGTTAGAAATTCTGTTTATATAGCCCTACAGAAAAAAACAAAATGCATAGTCACCATGTGCCCTACTGCTTAACAATGGCAGGAAACAGGAAACTACTCAGAACAAAAGACATAGAGTATATACCATAGATGCAAACTTATAAACATTGCCGTCTACTAGTTGGCTGTTGTCGTTGCACAAAATACAAGAAAGCTGTATTCTAACAGTCTAATCATGATCTGAATTTTTTTGTTTATTATTTTTATCTTGTATGCCATACAGATTCAGACTATTTGAGTAGGGTGGACTTATAAATCTAGTTAGTAAATAAATACATTTTATTTTCCACTTGGACACTCCCGACATTTCTCTGTAATTTCAACTTGCTGTCAACCATTTTGGTGTTTCTTAGTTACCACACAGTATGGGGAGGAGGAGGCTGGAATGCATTGCCAGACACAACACCAATCTATCATGTGGGAACCTAGGTCATCTCCACAGCTGTCAGATGAAGATGGAGAGGAGTGCCTAAGGAGTCCACCAATTAATGTAATTGGACAATGCGACCTATGGCACTTGGAGAGAGGATCATTTACTATTTTAATTATACTGAAACCTTGGGGAATATTTAGAGTTGGCTTTACATTTAATTGTGCCAATATGATGTATTCAATAAAGAAGTCCTTCGAGGGAGATTCCAGTCTTGGAGTTTTGATTTGCTTGGATTCATTAGTAAGAAGACTTGCATTCTTTGTATGTTCCTCTTCGGCTATTGTTTTATGGCTCCAGACTAGTCTGACTATTTGTTATTAAGTTTATCACCCATGCTTTTGCTTATGCAAACACTTGCACAGTGCAAAATATAAAACGGAACCATATAATCAACACTTTATTTACAATTAGTTCATTTTCTGTCAAGGTATATATATAGTAAAATAAATAAATATTCACTGATCCAACAGTTATTTTTACAGTACATCTGTGATGAAATGACAAGCCCAAAGAACAGAAAGCATAAATTTGTGCTCATCTATTTATCACGTTAAATTATATCTTAAAGTAGCATATTTTATCTTTTCATAAACAATTTGTACTAATTAGAACATCTTGGGAAAATGGGAGAAATTGCTTATTTATGGCACAATAAAGTTAAAGTTCAGATAGATTTAAAAAAATCACTATATTGGAAGTGCTATATTAAGAATATGGAGCAGATGTAAACTCAGGCTGGATCTGAAAATGCCTTTATGAGTCTCAGCACAAGAAGTATTTTACAGGAAAGAAACAGCTGGCAATATTTGTTAGTGCAGGAACCCAGAGGGCTTAAACTGAAGTCAAGGGGGCAATTGACTGCAGAGGGATTTAGTTTCCAATAGTTTTCATATACACAATTAAGAGAAAAAAATAACGTTGATAAAAATGATCTGGTAGTGAAAAATATAAGAATTTGAAATGGAATTATATATAGATGATGAGTACGGTATGTAATTGCTAACATGCATACACTTCTGCTGAGATTTGAAATGGAAGAACAAGTTCAAGAGTGCATGGTAAAAAGGGCTAAGAATTTTGGTTCCACAGATGGAACAATCAGAAATAATGTGACTAAAAGGATTTAAATACCTGTTGTGTTATAATTTGAAAGAAAATTTATATAAAACTATGCCCCTTTGGTATATGACAGGGGTGTCAAACTCAAGGCCCTGGAGCTGCATCTGGCCTGAGGGGCTGCCCTGGAAACAGCGCAGGACTGGCCACGGTGCCTCTGCCAGCAAAAACAGAGATCGAGAGGGTCACGGGTGACCCTCACGAGTTCTATTTTCACTGGCAGATGGTTGCAGGAGGCCGTCACTGAAAACAGAGTTCAGGAGCCCATTTTCACTGGCAGAGCACTCAGGCCACCACAGGCACCCCTGACATGAATGACATCAAGCTGGCCGTGCCCACCCTGGTCACATCCACTCCACACACTCAAGGTCAAACACAAGCCAATGTGGCCCTGAATGAAATTGGGTTTGACACCCCTAATATATGACATCTGAGACATTATCTAAGATGTATAAAGTTTCTTCCAATCAATGTTGGAAATGTAGAAAACAAGAAGGATCATTTTATCATGCGTGATAGGCAAAAAAAAATATGGATACAAGTACATATAGAGAATTTTAAAGATTAATTGTCAAATTGAAACAAAATTCTTTTTATTAGAACTAATGGACTAATTAGCCAATTAAAAAACACTCATGGATGGTTATTTTGTATATGGTGATTGTACAAAGTCACAGTATATGCACAAAAATGGAAAGAAACTGAAATATCCACAATTGGGGAATAGACTGTGAAGTTGATGGAATAAGCAGAAATGAACCAAATTGACCTGTTTGATCAGGGATAGATAGATAGATAGATAGATAGATGCAAAACAATAAGTACTTTTATTAAAGACTGAAAATCTTACTTTTTACAGACAATGAAAGTAATGATTTGGTGATTTATGATTTTGCTGATTTAAAAATAATGAATTATGGGAAGAAGGGAAATATTTAATTTTAAGGAATACAGAATTTTGTTTGCTTGTAACTATTGTAAAGAAGATTGTGATACGCTTCTTTATATAGTTTTTTTTATTATTCTATTTGTTTTTTCTTTCCTATACTTTTCACACCTTTTCATTTTACTTTTCCTCCTTTCTTTCATTTCATCTTATATCATTTTATGTTTGTTTTTTATATCTGAGAATTTTGTAAGTAAAAAAAAAATTGTATGAAAAAAAGAAAATGGGAGAAATTACATCCATTATGAATAGAGGACAAATTGTCTCTAACGTCTCTCAAACCATACTATTTTAACAGACAAATAGTATATTATGAAACTGCACTAAAAGTTCAATTATCCTAGATATTTGGACACCAGTGTGTGTATATTATGGACCTTGTAATAGGGAGCAGTGTTTCAAAAATGGCCATAAGTAGTTTGCACAGAAGGGAAAATTAGAACTTCTGCATTAGAGCAAGATCTAATTTTGAGCACTTCTGGGGCTTGCATTAAACAGCCTGAAGTCTGCTACAAGATTTCTCCATTGATCTGAATATGCTGGAGAGAAACAAAAGCATGCAGCATATGCTAATGACCATATGCACTGTGCATTTCACTGTAGTTATCGTAATTCTCAAGAAAGAAAAATATTATACATGCTAAAAATAATGTGGGCCAGCTGTGCTTCTTTTGGGACGCAAAATATCAGTACTTAATTGGGTAAGCCCTTCTAATTCCCCCCCCCCCCATGGTATGCAAAATAGGCTGTTTGTAATTATCACCAGCAACTCACTTAATTTAGGATTATATTTTCTTCAATATTATTTTTTCTGTATCTTTCTTTGTGTATCTGCTTGGTTATCCTGTTGAAAAATGGCCTTCTTTATATTTTTGGCTCTTTGAAATAGTTTCAGATATATATTGATATATAACAGTGGTGGCGAACCTTTTACTTACCGAGTGCCGAAAAGTACGCGGTTTGCATGTGGCTCCTCCACGTGCGCTGCATTTAGCTTTTGCATGTGCAATGCATGCACACTGCACGCAGGCACTCATGCACACATGCGTAATCACGTGTGCATGCGCAGGAGAGCTCTGAAGACCAGCTGGATTTCCTGCTGCAATTGCATGCACGCACAGCAGAAGCCGGAAGATCAGCTGGGTCTCTATAATCGTGCATGCGTGCATGCACAATTGCATGTGCATGCTCAGCTGTAGGTAAGTTGACCGACAGCTTCTGTGCCCAGCAAGATGGTTCTGCATGCCACCTGTGGCACCCGTGCCATAGGTTCGCCATCACAGATATATAGTATTCTATAATTAAATATTCTTTTATTCTGTATGTCTCAAGGTTTTAAATTTATTGTTCAGAATTAACTCATACATACAAATATAGAAATATTTAGTTCTGAGATTGTAGTCAGTTTCTTTCAATTGTACCAAAAAAAGCTCAATATGCATATAATGAACTTATTTTAGGACTACAAATACATTAGTGTGTATCATTTTGCTCTTCTATAGGATTAAATCATTTTATTACTAAATTCTAATTTTCATGGTTACTGGGCTCATTAGGAATTTTGTGAGAATGTCATGATCATTCTTATCTTGTAATTGCCATAAAAATGTTTCTTTCATGGAATGAAAATATTCAAATTGGTGAGGTTGAAATAGAATTAACCTGGCTAGAATTCTGATGCCATAAAGTAATGAGACATATTTTGTCACCTAAAAGTACTGCTCTGGAACTTAATTTTTTTTTAGCCTAATGTCCAGTTCAAAAAGGATAGTTGATGAGGCACTAAACCAAGGGAATCTCTTTTTTTAATAGTAAGAAAATTAAAGACATCGAAAATATTTTTTTAAAGGCATAATTTTATCTAATATGTAGTACGTTAGTTTTTCTTTACTTGGGGAAAAGTAAAGAGAAGAGAGTGGAAGAGAGATTTCTAATCTGGTGATAATCTCCATTCCCATACCAGATGTTGGATCACTGGTCCTGCTGGCTGATTCTGATTTGCTGACTAGTTAATGCCAAATATATTTAAATAAGACATTTTCTTCCATAATTTGATGCTCACAGGCACAGCAGATTTGGCACATATTACTGAGACTGGCATGGGAGAGCAGTATTGTGAATTTATCATCTGCAATGCCTGACTTGGGGTAACAGGATGGGTATTATCATAAAGCAACAGCCTGTGACCAGAGACCCTGCTATGAAAATATGTGAGTGCCTGTTTATTAAAAAGGCTGCAGAAATTGTTTTGTTTGGCAACCACTCTGCTACCTGGCAGGATCCCTGTTAACCTTATGGGGCTTACAGTATGTCTAGCAATAGAGGAAAATCTGTCTCTTTTTACCTTCAATCTGCTAGATCTAGAGGTAGGCTCTTAATAAAGCTAAGGAATTCATGGTCTCTTTTTTGGGGAGGATTATCTTTTGTCATTGCTGTGATTAAATGATGTCTAAGCACCACAACTGGTATCTGGAGACCACTGGAAAAAGATGAGAAGTGAACTTGACCAAACATATGTAGATTTCTTCTTTATTGCATCAGTGGACTGTCATCAAGCAGCCTGTTTAGGATTTTGAGAGTATGTGTGTGTGCACGTGCATATGCCGCTTAGTCAGCATTGACAAGTCTCTGCAGTTTTCCTGGCAAGATTTCAGAAATGGTTTGACAATGTCTATTTTTTTAGGTCTGAGAGAGAGTGAATGGCCCAAGACCACTCAGTTGGCTTTATGCCTAAAACAGAACTTGAACACATGGTCTTTGGATATCTAGCCTGTTGCCTTAACCACTACATCAAATTTGTTCTGTTTAAGATTACAAAACCTTT
Source organism: Myanophis thanlyinensis (assembly GCA_017656035.1). Lineage (NCBI taxonomy): Eukaryota > Metazoa > Chordata > Lepidosauria > Squamata > Homalopsidae > Myanophis > Myanophis thanlyinensis. The sequence continues at coordinate 7,168 of JAEANM010017653.1, read as the reverse complement.
ATTTAGGAGGAGTCAAGTAATGACCTTCACTAGACCAATGAGACTGGTTTGCATAATGACTGACTGATTGATTATGTGCCATTAGTTGGTGTCAGCTCTTAATGACCACATAGATCTGTTCCATGATCATCTGTCTCTACAGTATCCCAGTCATTCTGATCTTCTAATGGTGCACTCATTGCCAGTATAACTGAGACTATCCACCTTTCCTAGCATTAGAGGGCCTTTCCTTTAGAGGGCCTTTCCCATTAGAGGGCCTTTCCTTGATGCCATCTTACCTTCTGCTTCTTGTTTTAGTCTTATTTTTCTATGAGGGGGATAATATGCTTACGGTTTTCATTGTTATGACTGGTTGATTTTTTTTAACCTAATTGTGGCTGTTTTAAACAGTTGTTTGTATAGCCTATAATTTTCCAAGAGCTATTTTATTATGATAGCACAAAAGTATACCAGGTAAATAAGTTACCAATATTGTCCTATATTCCCTATAATTGGGTAAAATCTCTTTTTCTTTAAAAGAATTAAAATATTTCATTTGCAAATAGCATAATTCTTAAAGAAGGAGTGAAATAAATAAAATTTGACATACCAATAATATTATTTTGTTAGCATTTGAAAGATAATGTTTGGCAGTGAACCATTTGCACCTGTTCACATTTTTTAAAAAACATGCTAGTTATAATTATAGCACCATGTGTTACTTGTGATTGACATAATACGATTAATATAACACCCTTGCCTTTCCCTCTAAAAGCGCTGAAGTATTATGGGGTACATAATAACATTACACTGACACTTAGCATTTTGTTCTTTTTTCTTCAAGGAATGTAAAAACAAATATCTGTTATTTGAAATTAATCTAATAATGTTTCTAAAAAAAAGAAAAGAAAGCCCATTCCTTTCAAGTATGTTCACTCTGGAGAGAGTAACTGCTCATGTAATGTGAATTTTCTTCCTCCTCCTCCTCCTCCTCCTCCCTCCTCCTCTCTTTTTCATTACCTTTATATGTTACATTGTTCTAATGAATTGAAAAACAATAAAAACAAGCTATCGAAGAGCTACTGACAAAAAAAAAACTTCAGTTGCACAGCTACTGAAACCCTGTTCAAGCAATTGTGTAAACAAGAGAGATTTAATGTGGATAGAATGATGTGACTGCACTTTAAATTTATGCAGATTTTCAAAAGGGTGCCTTGCTTTTTCCAAGGTTCAAATGAAGCCTTCCCTTGAAGTTACCTTGTGAAGCAATAAGGCTCCCTTGCCTTGCAGAATGAAGCAAATTAGTCATATTGTTTGGATTTGCCTGGTTTGAGATTTCTCCACGACATGTAATTGCTGAATACAACTGACAGAAACTCCTTATGTATCATATATGGAAACTCAGGTTAAATCTGCATCCATAATGCCTTGTAGTGGCAAATTTCATTGCCTCTTCAGTTTGACAAAGAGCATAAGGTTATCTAAGCTATCAATAAATGCTTCAGAATTCCTTGTCTATTTTTAGACTGAGAAATGATAATATGTAGTTTCCTAATTTCTAAGTTCTAGAGTTTGGACTTGCTGTTAAATACCAGTTTGGGAAGACACAACTGAAAGTCAGGGTCATGTTTATTTTAATAGTCAAGTGTTACAGTGGTAGGCATTGTATTAACATTAGGATTAGTACTGTACATTAACTTCAGCCACAAATCAAAAGAAATATTATATAGATCAGGAAATTGTTCTATGAATTTTCACATAGTTTGGTGATCAGTAACATCTTGCAAATTGGGAAATTGCAGTACATTAAATGGAAACATGTAAAATGGTAATCAGAATAGGTAAATGGAAATACCTTTGATGCACAGAATGTATTTATAACTTGATTAGGAATAGCAGATAACCACACTGGAGCATCTTTGACCAGATATTCAGAGAAAAGCAACAGAAACTGCAGATGGCTCAACAAATGTGGGTGGATGTTCTTTTGCAAAAGTTGATATGCTAAAAGTAGATCCATGACATAGCCATATGGCATAACCTTCAGCACACATGGCTGTGTAGGCAACATTTGTATTTCTGTAACTATACACTATGGCTTGTCTGCTGAACAGTGTCTATGTTTTATTCTGAGAATAAGTGACTAGAACGCGGTTTCAGTGAAATCAGCTCTTTATTACAGCACAAGCACTCAGACAAGAACAGGGAAACAAGCATATTGACAGCTATTTATATTATTTACAAACGCGCGTCTTGACCAATCAGAGAGCAGGATTCTCCCGCTCTCTGATTCTCCGCGCCAGACTTGGTGTCTGCTCCATACCATATATGGTACAGAACAGCTTCCAACATTGGAAGTTTTTAAGAAGACATTGGACAACTATTTGTCTGAAATGGTATAGTGTTTCCTGCCTGAGCAAGTGGTTGGAGTAGAAGATCAACATAGATTTACAATTCCGTCATTCTGTTAATCTATTAGTTGGCAAACTCATCCAGAACTAATGAATTGAATATTCAAAAAGATGAATGTTTAGTGTGTGTGATGGCCTAATGAAAATAGGTGCTTTCTTTTCTACCTTAACTTGTTAATACTCTCCTTTCATAATAGCAAAGGTATTATACAACATATATTCATGTTAGATGGAAAATGGAGGAAAAAGAAGGACTTTCACAAATTGATAACTACAGAATGCTGAGCTGTCTACCCTAAATTCCCAAAAGACTTTAGCTACAGTACATGCTATTTTAGAGGGACATAAAATAACTGACAAGCAATAAACAGTATTTTCCCTTTTTTTTCTAAGTAAATAATAATAACAATTTAACATATAGTTGTCTGCAAGTCCTATACTACTTAACTTTGGCACATATCTAGTGTTATGACAAGAAAAATCAGAAATAATCTCCTGGCACATTCCTTCTCCCCCGTGTTTTCTTTTCAAAGGCTGCAATTACATGACAGTTACAAAAACAATTATAGCATCTTTTACCAGGTTGCCTATTGCAAGTTGTTCTTATTTTCTCAGTCTGGGGTATAAGTTTAGAATCAATTTATCCCAACTGTCTCATAGCTTCTGACATGAATGTATAGAATGATATACATACAGACAGTTTAAGTATTTATTTAACACTTAAATAGTGTTTTGGCAAAAATAATTTGAAAAATACAGAATAATCCCTATCTATAGCTACTTCCATTGTTATTACCACATTGGAAGGAAGGAAGGAAGGCTCATGAAGAAAAATCATGCTGCCCACAATGAAGTTCTACTACAGAATGTGGGACTTTTTCTTTTCTTTTTCCTGAATGGCCAAGTCAAATTTAAGCTTTGCCCCCTAGAAATGTTATGGCAAAAGCTGAGATATGCAGTTCATGCTAGAAATCCATTGAAGTTTCTCAGCTGATATAGTTTGTCATGGAAGAATAAGCAACAAATTCTGCATCACAATACGAGAGACTGATCTCTAATTACTAGAGAACTTTTACATGACACCTGATCTTTTACAACCTCCTGCTATCCATATTCAAGCAAAGAATGTTCAGTTTATTAAGAGGGTTGCTCTATTTAAAATAAAAATGAAACATAAAGCTCAGTTAATTATCTTGATCTCTTATGGCTAAAAACATGAGCAGGAAAGGAAACTAAGCTACTTTACTGCTTTTCTATTTGTTTCCTTTTGGGAAATTATGAATTGTTTCAGACTCTTTCATTTGAAACAAAGTTTTTCTTTTTAAAGACTATTAGCATTATTTCTAAAGTGAATTTAAAAATGTATTCTAAATATAGAGCTAGTACATTTTCAACATCACATATTTTCTTAAGCTATGTGAATTATGGGTTCCAATAAAGGGCAAAAAGAACAGATTTATTAGTTATTTCTTTATATCTTAGATCTTAAATTTGCATTACTTTAGAAACTAATAAAGCACAAGCTGAAATATTGTGACTTGTTTCATTGCTGAGACTGGTTCCCTACACTTCTTTCCTCCTCCTCTATCATCATAATTTACACATATAATTTAAATTTAAGACCTGGGTATTTAAAGATATCTGTGGCTTCAAAACTCATTTAATTTCTTTATGCTTTAATCTTATCTCTCGGTTAACTAAGAAAAATAATATTGTTAAAAAGAAGACATATAGGTTTGGAGGCCTGGTTAGATGTGTTTATACAATATTTATAAACCTGAAAAAGTTTCAGCTCCTTAAAGCACTCTGAAAAATGAAGAGACTACATGCATGAGCCGTGCCTTTTTTTCACTTAAAGAAAATTTGGGTTCCAATTTGCAAGAAAATCTGTTAGCAGAGGAAGGGGGAAAAAAAAGATGGAGCTGCCTTTAAGAGATATTGTGCTTATATTCCTCTGTGTTCCAAAACATGTCTTCTGAATCATTTTCATATGAATAGCCATAAATAAGTACAATAACTGGATATTTTTTTTTCTGCCTTAAAATATTAATTTGTTCTAAGCTTCCAACTTCCAAGTTGTTCCAACTTCCCTAATTTAATGTCAATTATAGCCAATAATTATTTTCATCTACATCAGACTTTTGGGACATAAATTAACTGTAGAGCCACTGAAATATACTCATTGTTGCTACTGCTTTTGTTATTCCAAGGAAGACACAGTTGTATTGGCCAGATTGGACTGATTTCTATACTGATTTTTTCCCCCTACCCTATATGATCAAGCACTGGACACTGATTTAGAAATAAGAAGAGGGTGAAATGTATTTGAATATAAGTAGTTCAGGTTGGTTAGTTGGGCTGTTGGTCTGAGCTCTGAGCTTGGCAATTGGGTTGCAAACATTTTGTCACTATTGGAGAAGACATTATCACTGCGCTTTGAATTGTGCTTGTCTGTCAGAGCACTGGCCTTTAAATACCTTTTTATGTGAGACAATACCTTTTTATATGATACATCTATATCAATTTGCATCACATAAAAAGGCATTTAAAGACCCAAGCTCTGACAGACAAGCACAATTCAAAGCTCACTGAAGATGTCTCCTCAAATGGTGACAAAACATTTGCAACCAAATTGCCAAGCTTGGAGCTCAGACCAACAGCCCGGAAGAGAGAGTTTCAGTCATGAAAATTCTGTTTGCATTTCACAATCAAATGGATATGCACTTGCATATTCAGCAATAAAAATGTTTCCTATCCCACAAAAAGGGAAAGCTTTGAGAATACTGAGATTTGCTGGAAGCTAAAAAGACATTGTTTGATTTTCAACAGGTTACTGAATACAGCTAATTTCTCCTTATCAAATTATCTAAAAATTCAGTTTTGTACAGTAAGTACCATATTTTTGGCGTATAAGATGCATTCCCTCCCAAAACAAAGTGGGTGAAAATGTCTATGTGTCTTATATGGCAAATATTTCCAAAGCCCAGCCAATCCACCAGCTATTTCTTAGCCTCGTCATGTCCCATTTTTTGGGTCTTTTTCTGGCCTTTTTTAGCCCATTTTTGAGGCTTTTTCTGGCCTGTTTTTTTTTTTTCAGGAATTTTGAGGGTTTTTTTCAGCTCATTTTCAAGGCCTTTTTTGGCCCATTTTGGGTTTTTTCAGAACAAAATGGCCCCAAAAACCCCTGAAAATGGGCCAAAAATGCCTCAAAAATGCCCTCCAAAGCCTCAAAAATGGGCCAAAAAAGGCCTGAAAATGGGGTGCACGGAGCCCAAAACCTTTTGTTGTTATTGTTTTCCTGTTCTAAATCTAGGTGCATCTTATACTCAGGTGTGTCTTATATGCCGAAAAATACAGTATTTTGTAGTACTTCTATGTCGAAGGCAATTTGGGTGGCGAAATAAGACAGGACTTTCTTGGTGGTTACTCCTAGGCTTTGAATCTGCCCATATGGTTCAATTTCTTTCTTCTTTCTAATCTTCCTATATTTCATTAGGGATAATATAGTTTTATCAGTATTTAAATAAGGAAAAATATTGATGTTTCAATAATTAACATTGAATATTTTAATGCAATAACACTTTATTGTTGTTCATTGCCACAAGGTCCATATATTGGCTGAAGATTAAATAAAGAAACAAACAGGTAAAGCTTTCATAAAAAGAGCTTTATTCCATTATATTAAATGCAGGAATGCAATTGCACCTGCCTTGGTGTTCTGAGAATATTTTAAAATATCTTGTCAGTTTGGAAAGGACAATGAAGAAGTTTCTAGATATTATATTTCCCCTAATGTGTTTCCCTTAGGCCAGCAGCAGTGCATAACTTACTGTATGCGAGCAGAAAAAAGTAGCATTGTAAACTATTATTTAACTACCATAAAGTATAACTAACTAAGCAAAACATCAATTTCATCGGGTATATACCTATGGAGTGAAATGTATATTCTTCTCTTTCTTCTGCTCTCCCTTTGTTTTTGTCTTCATTCACCCAGTTTCCTTAGCTGCTCAGCAGAGCTAATCTACAGTCATTATATTTAAACATATTGAATGTGAACCAGCAACAAGAGGTTTCCTCTTTCGTGGTTTTACTTCCCTCGTTATCGTTTTACCCACTGATTTAAAAGTTTCTGTTTGCACAGATCAATAGCTGTAAAATACCAGCTATAATCAAAAGCCTTATTCTTCCAGCCAATGAAAGCAATGAGATATGTTTCACTACCCTACAGAAGAATAAAAGGAAAGACCCAATTACATAATAAAAGAAGGAGACAGCCCAATTGTTTGATAAAACATAGGGAACTCAAATCATACAAACCATCTTTTCTTTTGACATCTAGAAGTCTGCACTGTATACCCGAGAGTGCTGACTTCAAAACTGCTATTTTGTAGATATAGGGCTTCACACAAAACCCCTTCTATTTATTAGCAGTCAGAAAGATTGTAAAGCTCATCTTACTACATACTATACAGAGGGGTTTTTTTTTTTTTTTGCCAAACACAATGTGAATGCCACGATCAAAGCTGGGAACTCATTCCTAATCAAGTTCATGTACATTCTTTTCTATGTGGTACACAGAGGAAAAGATCGCACACCACATTTAGACTAAAATTTAGGGAGGTCCAGATTTTCAAAAGCAAGAACTTCACAAGTCTGTGAATATCCCAAGGCTCCATCAAATTCAGAATTGGTCTTTTAGTAGTGCGTGTCAAATGCTGCTAAAAAGCCTATAATCAGGGAATGAGACAGAATAGATCTCTCTCTCTCTCTCTCTCTCT
>JAEANM010017652.1:0-12888 GCA_017656035.1 Myanophis thanlyinensis | reverse complement strand
TGAGGAGGGGCCTCACCACCGCCCCTTTCAGGGCGGCCGGCAGAGACCCCTCCCTCAAAGAAGCATTGATAATCTCCCGGAACCAGCCCTGCGTCACCTCCCGGGCAGCCAAAAGTAGCCAGGAGGGACAAGAGTCTAGAAGGCAAGTGGTGGCATTAAGGCCACCCAGCAGTCTGTCAACCTCATCTGGGGTCACAGTAGAGAGCCAGTTCAACTCTTCAATCATTGCTTTCTGATAAATGAATAAAATTATAATGAATTGTACAATGCAATACTTTTGATAGAGCATGCTGCAAAAAGGAGAAATCACAATAATTAACAAATTTAATTCATAGAAAATGTAGAGTTTAGTATAGTATAGAATTTCAGTGTTCTTGTACGTTTAAGATTTTTAATATAAGAATTTACCATTAACTATATTTGGAATGTATTGTGGACATTAATAATAGTTCTTATGGATTACATAGTAATCACAAAATATGGGAATGTGGTAAATTATTTAATCTGATTGCAAAAGAATATTAGTTTCATAAAATGTTAATAGATATATATCTTGCTTAAGAATACAAGTTACTGTTCTAAGTAAACCCTGAAAGGCAAAACAATACTCTTCCCCTTTCCTATTTACTAGATGAATTTTTGACCTTATTTAATAATGTGAAATTTGCATTTGAAACTAAACATAGTGTATCGATATAAAGAGAAGTTGAAGATTGATGTCAGTGACCACATAGATAGATTTTCTCCAGAAGGAGCTCTCCTTCAGAACTTCTAATGATATATACATCACTTCAGTAACTGAGAACAACTTGCTAACAAGCAATTAGAGGAAGCTTTTGTCAGGTAGATTATGAGTGAGTTTGTAGAGTTAGAAGTGCCCTTTAAAACTGGACTTTCAATTCAAGAAAGTCTATTTTTCACGGTGTTACTAAGATACTGAAATAGGAGAGGCATGACAAATGTGTGTACAATGAATCTTCTATATTTTTATTATTTTATTCTATAAAGGAGACTTGAATTGTATAGCTGGTGCAACTTCAAGAAATGGTGGTTTCATCTGGGATGTGTCACGAGGCAAAATGATAACTCGCTTCAGTGAAGTAAGTTCTTTATTTTACTAATGTTTATTAAAAAAAGTTATGTCAATTTATACACAGTGTACTAATAGTCTATTAACTAATTGTGAATGAATGAAGGTGTGTGTATTTCTCCAAAAAAATCCTAAATATTTTACTATGTTTTTTTATGAAAGGAGACAAAATTTCCCTGTTAAAAAATGGAACTAAAATAGCTTGTAGAGTGGTCTAGCATAACTCAGCGTGGCCATCTCAGCACAGCCATTTTGGCACAGCATTGAGTATCACTGTGTTTTGCTTGAATATTAAAATATTCCATGGCCTTACTCAGTACTTATATTGGTACTTTTAAGATTTCTTTTAAGGAGCTGTGGTGGAGCAGTGGTTAGAATACAGTATTGCAGGCTACTTCTGCAGATTGCCGGCTGCATGCAGTTTGACAGTTCAAGTCTCACTGACTCAAAGTTGATTCAGTCTTCTATTCTTCTGAGGTCGGTAAAATGAGGACCCAGATTGTTGGTGGCAATATGCTGACTCTATAAACTACTTAACAAGGGCTGTAAAGCACTGTGAAATGGTATATAAGAGCTATTCCTAGTGTTATTGGCCTAATCTACTTATTTACTGGTATTCAGAAAGGTTTTTTGGAGGGAGTTAAGTCTATTTTATTTTGGCACATCTTTAGGCTAGTTAAAAGATTCCATAATAGCTACATTGGATATTAATTCCCACTTAGCTCTATTTTACTGTTCTATTTTATTTTTAGATTGCTGAGTGTGAATGGAATGAGTTTTGATTGGCAGTTTTTCCAAGAGCTCCCTGGCAGGCTAATAAAAGGGTTGGTTATTAACATAATTGTTCAAGTGAACTTAAAAGGATTTCACATGGTATTAATGGTATTTTTGTGTGTGTAAAATTGCTGTCTGGTCTGATTAACAAATAGCTACAGTATTTAGATGATGCTGAGAAGTAACTTGTAGTTTAAAGAGAGGAACTCTTTGAATAGTTTGTAATTCAAAAAAACCTTTTGAAAGCAAAGATTTTCTGACTCTTTTAGGCCACAACAAATAACCAGGGAGTGCAGTTTGGCAAAGGAGTTCAATTGACAAGAAAGAGGACAGAGAAAATAGTGTAATTCATAAGAAGATGAAAAAGCAATTGATTAATTACTACCGCTGGCTATTTCCTAACTACTATTGATTGCTCATTGCATTTGATAGGAGCATTGTTTGCTGTAGATTAGTTCAGTAACTTCAGGCATATACAGGTAGTCTTTGACTTACGACAATAGTTGGATCAGAACTTTTTTGTGATCATTAAGTGAGTCACATCTGATTTTACAACCTTTCTTTACTGTGATTGTTAAATGAATCACATAATCATTAACTGAATCTGCTTTCCCCTATCGACTTTGCTTATAACAAACCTCCTGAGAAGGTTGCAAATGGTGATCACATGACTCAGCATGCTGCAACCCATCAGAAGTACATGCCAGATGCCAAGTGCCTGAATTTTGATCATGTGACTGGGGACACTGCAACAATTGTAAATGTGAGACTGGTCATAAGTAACTCACTTTTTTTCAGTGCCATTGTAACATCAAATGGGTGTTAAACAAATAGTTGTAAGTTGAGGACTATAAGGCAGCCAGTGAGCTTATTAAGTGAACAAAGAGGAACTTAGCAGGGCAGCTGCTCCATTCTCTTCCCCCAAAAACATGGTGGTGGTATTTGTTGGCCAGATAAAACTTGATTTCCATTTTGAAAGAATAAGTAAAGAAATCAGAAGTAAAACTGTCGGTATGCCGGCATCTTAAAGAAGGTAAGGTATTCTTAAATGAGACACAGGGAATATTTATGGAAACAATACTCCCAAGAAGTGTCACTAGGGATGGGAATAAAGCCAAGCAGAAGGAGTTTAAAAAGATAGATAGTCTGTAGTCTAAGTCTTATCAAAACTTTTAATGTGGTTAAAGAGTTAACCACATAAAGGTTTTTTTTTTGGGGGGGGGGGAATTGTTTCTGGGTGAAAAGAATGTGATGAGTATAATGCTCCAAACTAGAGCAAGTCAGTAGAAGTAGACAGAAAGGGAGAGAAAATATATTATTTGTAGAATAGTGCTAGAGGTTAATATACTAAATGATAAATAATGATTCCTGCTTGTCATCCCTTCTCTCCAAACCAGCCATTATAGAACTTCCAAGAAAGTCAGTACATCACGGGGACACTTCAGTTACCTTAGCTAACTCAACCAAATTTTAAATTTGCCCCAAATTTCCCAGGGACTTAGCTGATTATTTCATTTTTTAGGCAAGACAAAGAGATAATTTTTCTGGATTTTATCCTAATCAGTAGAGAAATTAAACTAACATCACAGCATTGGAAAAATTGAGAAGTGACAATATCATCTTGGGATTCAGGCTACTATAGATTGTGAAAAAGTAAAATACACTTGTACATGTGTACTAAATTTCAGGGCAGTCAGTGTCAGCAACTTTAGAGAAGTGTTACGCAGGTTCTGTTGGACTGAAGTTTTCAGATCAAAGGGACAACAGAAGGCTGGGAACTTCCATTTCTTCTGTATATTGTATTCCTTTTAATTCAATCAAAAGTTACCTACCATCTATATATCCACAGCGGTTTTCCAATATGTCCCTCCCTCATTTCTCATTGGAATAATCTGCAGTTATACATCCAGAATCTACCCAAGAAATTTTTTAACATCTGTCTAGTTAAAAAGTCATGTAACTTCCTTAATCTTATGTCAAGTAAAACATCTGCATATGTTATAAAGACTTAACTATATGCCATTAATTGCTGCTTGTATCTCCAAGCATCTGCAAAAAGCATTAAGTAACCATATTTATATTTAGAATTTTTGAAATTATAGACAAAAAGTAGGTATTTATTGTAAATTGCTTAGATGCTTACACATATTCACTTTATATTTTGTTACTAGAATATAAAACTTCTGTAAGAAATTGCCTCAGTTCAAGCTATCTGAACTTCCATATCAGTATGAATTGCAGAATTCTTTAGTGATGGGGCAACTAATGTGTAATTCTCTTTGTAACAGTACTTTATATACCTCAGAGTTGATTAGACTCATAGCTAGAGTCTATGAAAAAAAGTCTAATGGTATAAATTAAAATATAATTTAATTCAATTTGAATTTCATTGAGTAAGTTTCTTACCTTTTTTCTTAAAGAGCATCTTGTACTTCTTCAGATGCAAGCATCTTCCTAAATGACAGTCTATAATTATGTACTTCATTCAGTATATCAAATGTCAAATCTTTGCAATTTCAGCTAGCCATGTTAATTTCTTGGTTTCATATTGTTAAAGCCTGGATATGTATTTTAAAGTCCACCACTGCAACTCAGATACTGTATGTCACCTGACAAATTCCAAGTTTTGATACGCAATTATGTGCTTTAAAACTATTTTATTAAGAAATTTAATAAATTAGAATGTAAAAATGTCCCATAAATATAACAATTTGGAATCTGTACATATAATTTTGTTCTAATATTATTTATAAGGCTATGTACAACTTTCAAAATAAGTGCTTTAGAATATATGGGAAGACAAATAAAGCATATTGTTCCAGTTATTAAAGAAGTAGCTCTTTTTCCAAGTCTGTGGGTAGCTTCAGATGTTGCTTATAGTCCTCCCATGCATTCTCACATTCTCATGCACAACTGATATGCTTCATTATTTTTTCCTTGTCATATTGAAACAGCTACGCATGTGTTTGCATGCCTGTATAACTGACAACAGCTTCCAAGACAGCTGTGCTTCCCTGGAAAAAGATGGAACCGTTTCCACATTTTAAAAAGAAGTGTTGTGTAAATGTGCTTGGAAATGTTCCCTATTAAGAATGTTCATCCCACTAGTTAGTTATTAATTCTCTCCTTCATTCCATTCAATGACTAGTATTCTGTTTAGAAAACATAAACATTAGAACATACCAGATTAAAGATGATTCAAATATTATAAAATTGGTAATAAAATAATAAGCAGAAATGTCTAAAATGTCAGTGCAATTGATTTTACAGACAATAAAACAACATTTGGCTACATTTAAAGAAACAGAACAATACTAGTGAGCTAACAATTGTATCTAAAATAAAGCTGTACAAACCTACATATTTAATTAATAAGGGGATTAAATATAAGGGTCTTTCATTGAATAAACAGTAAAGTAAAACATGTCATTTCCTCCACTACCTCTTCACCACAAGAATAGAATCTAGAGAGAAAGGACATTCCCAAATTTTCTATCAGATACAGTTGATGAAGAATGGGAAAGACATATCAGCATATCAAAGTCAATATGGTAATAAGGATCTTTCCAGGACAAGGGGGAATGTTCATAGATACATGGATAAATAAGACAAAAAGGAGCGAACTATTTCTTATTGATAGGCATTTTACATTTTTTTGAAGCATGGGAAGAATGGAATTTTCTGCATTGCATGGAGTCATAAAGATCCCAAAAGAATAGCAACCTGCAGTGGTGATGGATTCTGGTAAGTCTCATTTGAAACCAGTTTTATTTGCCACATAATTCTTGATTATACATAATTGTATGCCATTTTAGGAAATGATAAATTGACACAGCATTTCATGTCCAGGAATGTCAAGTTTTTCTTCCAAATATACATATCATGTTAAAGAATTTATTTATTTGTATGTTTGCTTTATTAGACTTATACCTACTGCAATCTTGGTCATTTACCATATGTCAGTACAGATATAATATCTCTAAAATAATTAGGGTTTTACCTTATGGAAAGGCAATATGGTGAGGGCCGAGCAAATTTCTGAGCAAAGATTTTTCCAAAAACAACTGCACCAACAGGAAAACTACTTGCTTCACTTAATGGAAGCAGGTTATCACAAGCTTTTTTTTGCATTGATCAGATGTATCAAAACTTGTTAGCGAAGATAATCTTGTACGTATTCTGGTGCCAAGCAGCATATGGCTTTAAAATCTGCCTTTAGTATTGACTTTAAATTGTATTGAGAAACTAGAGATCAGCAGTAATAGTCTTATAACGGTGATAATGAATGTAATTCTAATTTTCATTTTTACAATTCTGCAAAATAATGGTATTTTCTCTATTAATAGGTATGTATTGTGAAAAAAAATATGAGACATAGAATTCCAGCCCTTGCATGCCTTCAGATAAGTAGAATTAAAAGAAAATGAATGGCCCAAGTTGACCCAGTAAGCTTCCCTGGCTGAAGATGAACCTGGGACTCTGATTCTAAATCAAAATTTTATATCCCCTCCATCTTTTGGTTTATTGTATAGGCATAATCTCATAATATAATAGTTACTTTGGGATAAACTAGAGCTCCATTGTCAAATATCCTTGTCAGCTTTTAAAAAAATCTGGCTATATTTTCTGATGAAATACAGACTAATAAAAGATTGTGATGTAGAATTGCATGTTACTTTGAAAAAAGACAATGATACAGATTTATCAGTAACATAAATAATACAATAATAAATGTAATACACATATACAATGTATCATAGGATTGTTTGGTTTGTTTCATGTGGTTGATAGAATAGACTTCTTTTGTTATTATATATTTCTAAGAATTGTTAAAATTAAACATTTATTGCAGTAACTTTAGTTGCATATTCTGATAAAAACCCAATTAATGTCTGATATGTTTTTTCATGTTGTAATTCAGCATTATTCGGACAATTGATGGCAAAGTTCTCCACAAGTACAAACACCCAGCTGCAGTTTTTGGCTGTGACTGGAGTCAAAACAACAAGTGAGTTATTATTACATATAGTTTATCTCATAGCACTAAAAAGATGTAATACTAAAATCACTGTCACATATATTTGTTGGTTTAGGCTATTTTTTCTAGTATTGTAACAGTGTCAGATAAGATCAACATAAACTTTGCTTTGTATTACATTTTTTCCAGTGTTACAATTCTTCATTATTGTTTCATTAAGTGTGACATGTTCCAGTTATTTAACAATTATGAACAAGCATTCTCTACATTTTAACCATATTCACATGTAGCATCAACAGTTAAAGTTAATATTGATAAAACTTGACTAAAGTATGGATATTATTTCAATTAATTAAAATAGTATTTGCTGACCCAGTTAATTTAATTTTGTCTTTGACTCTTGATGACTGGCAGTTATAACTGCTTGCTTAGCATCTCATATTAGAATAGATGCTATGGGAATTTTCACTATGATGTTTTTTTTTTTTTAAATCCAAGATATAAAATGGATGCCATGTGCTGTAACATCAGAATTTTGAAAGTATGCTTTGTTTCACCACTTGAAAGCAGATTTGCAAGCAAATGAAATGGACTATGCTGACAAAATTGTTCAAAATTATGTTTAAACTTAGTTATACCAGCCTCTTTTTGTTCCCTGTTTTCTTTTTTTTTTTTTTTTTTTTTTTTTTTGCAGTGTTTAATAGTTTCACAGTTTTGACAGAAGGTAAAAATGAAAAGAAATTTTCCTCTATTTTATTTATAAACATTTCTTAATTTTGTTCTTCGTCCATTTATTTTTTGCATTTATTTTTGGGTTTTTCTACATATCTAAAAAACAAATACAGTTCCTATAATGAGTCAGTTATTAAAACTGCTATGTCTTTAAGGCACTCATTAAAATAGTGTAACTTTTTTCAGGGTTGCATGGAAACCTGAAAATAGATCTGGAAAGTTTAATTAGATGCTGCAGTTGTGTACCCTTGCATCCCAAAACACTTCTAAAACATTTTAAAGAATTTATAGTCCCAGAAAATAATTATTACAAAGGCAACTGGACAAAGGCCATTTAAAATTATTTCCACACTGGTATACCATTCTAGGAAAAATTGTCAAAATGTCAGAAATGATTACTATGAGATAAATTCAGTTCCTCTTCAGTTTGGTCATCTTTTTTATTTTTTTTAATGCTTTAACCTGTGAGCCAGAGTCATTGGGAGTTGAGTTGTATACTAACAAATCTCCCTTTTTACCACCCTGTAAATGTGGTAAATAAAATGAATATATAAAAAATAAAGTTGAATTTCTGTATTATTATTATTGTTATTGTTTATTATTTATATGTTTATTTTATTCCACTTCATATAGGCTCCTTTATCCAAATAATGATTTGTAACAATTCATGCTGCAAATAAGCAAAATATCCCCTCTTTCTATTTTCTGCAGTAAACTTGGATATCCCACATCTCCTTTCATATCTGTTGCTAATAGTAACCTTGATCTCAGCAATTTTAGATGGTGGGATTCAAATATGGTAACTGATGGCTGTGATTTTTCTTACAGAGATATGATAGCGACTGGATGTGAAGATAAAAATGTCCGTGTTTATTATCTAGCAACAAGTTCTGATCAGCCACTGAAAGTATTCAGTGGGCACACAGCAAAAGTATTTCATGTAAGATGGTCTCCTCTTAGGGAAGGAATACTTTGCAGTGGTTCTGATGATGGGTAAGTATATTTCCTTTAAATTTATGTCATAGAACTAGATTTTTGTCTATAATTATTGAAGTTAGTGAAATAGTTATTTTAGATTTAGTAAAGGATGGAGTGTTCATAAAATACTTAGTTGTTTTGAAAGACCATTGCTTATATTGTAGCCTCCCCATGCTCCTCAGGGAAACTGATGTTTTTACTATAGTCTCCCCTGCAAGGCCTGTGATAGAATAAAATGTATGTTGTAAAGCATTAATATTTGTGCTATAGAACCTAATCATAGGATTCCACTACCTTAATTATTTATCTCACTAGCATAAGGATGAAATACAGTATCAGTGTGTATGCACACACATACATTCAAACATTTGGCTAAAATCGAAATATCAGGTTCAATTCTGTGGAATTCAAATCTAGATTGTAACCAAACTGCTTTCATTAATAAAAATTGGGATTGGTACCCATTCTTTGGGTTCATACTGAATGAAACATATTAATATTTGCAGTAATGTTTTAATTATCTGAATTTTACACTATACAATATTTACTTGATGATTGACATAACTAGCCTATGTTATAAATCTGATATCTATGATCTATATGTAGGAGAAGCAAATCCTGATTTCTCTAAAGATTTCAAAGAAGAAAATAGTATTGCGATTTTGGCAGTTTTAATGCAGCCACCATGATTTCAAAGAATAATTTATTTATTTACATTTCATACTATGCTGCCTATCCTAGCAACTTAGCATGCCATGGCAACATAGCCAATTGCAATTTGGTGCAGTGTGATACAAGTCAGTGGAAAGATGGATGTCATCAGCTGAATGCTTTAATTCAGCATCTTTCAAGGCTACAAGAAACTGGCAGTTTGCCTCTATAATTATGTCAAAATGAAGGCTGGGGAAATGTTAGAAAAGTATTGCATTATTTTATATCAGGGTGAACTGCCAGAAGAAGAGTAGACATCAGGCAGATAAGGATTGCATGTAGTCTATAGTACAATCTGCATTAATGGTATTTAATGGTTACTTATCATAGCTCCAACAATGCAGTTCTACAATAGATAGTTCTGTTATAATTCTGTAGTTCTATATCACTTTCATCAGCCAAGTCAGAACACTTATTATATATTATTATTATAACACTTATTATAATTTATTATATATTATATTATAACACTTATTATAACACTCTTATATAATCACCTGTCCTTTTGTGGAATATCCCAATCTTTATTGCATTTGTTTTGAGTTCTAAATATGGTATCTGTTCCATCTTAAAGCAGGCTTAGAAGATTTCAGCTGCAATTTTACATAATTTACTAGACATAGATCTCACTTAAAATAAGTAGGGTATAGCAAGGCAGAAGGAAAAAGCAGCAGAGAAAACCATGTTTCTTTTTACCTGAAGTGTGGAAAAGTAAAGGGGGTGGAGAAATGCTTCGCATATCATTTGTGAAATGGTGATTCATATATGTGTGAGTAATTATAAGATACTCCATGTCATCTGTGACAGAATGAATATTATCACAAGTTTCTTTTAAAAATTCAATATTATTTTCAAATACCAGTGTGGATATGGTAATTCCTGTGACTGTAAAAAAATCACTACTTTGAAAAATCACTACTTTGGAACATCAGGTCTTAGTTTTTCATTAAATTGAAAAACTAAGATCATGTCCCTTAATTTATAGTAAAATAAAACTCAGAAAACAGGATTCAAGATTCTTCCATGCACCAAGACTAGGTTTGTGGTTTTATCTGGAGATGATCAAAATATTGCAATAAAATGCCATCTTTTTTTATAGCACTGTTCGGATATGGGATTACACACAAGATGCTTGTATAAATATTCTTAGTGGGCATACAGCACCAGTACGAGGATTGTTGTGGAATACAGAAATACCTTATCTATTGATATCAGGCAGTTGGGATTATACAATCAAAGTATGGGACACAAGAGATGGTACATGCCTGGACACTGTATATGATCATGGTGCAGATGTTTATGGTAACATGTTTGATTTTATGTTTTTGTACATTTTATATTCCTTTTGAAAATCCTATTATTTAAAAACAGTGCATTGAAATCCCTTAATTCCTTTTCTTTAGGATTAACTTGCCATCCTAGCTGCCCCTTCACTATGGCCTCTTGTTCCCGAGATTCCACTGTGAGACTTTGGTCTTTAACACCTTTGATAAATCCTCTCCAATTATGCATCTTGGCAGACAGATCATGGGATGAGATAATTGGAAACATTGGTGAGTAAATGATAGCACATGAACAGATTATATACAAAATAATATATTTAATTATTATACATTGTATTAGATATACATTTATATACAATAATACATTTATTATATATAAGTGTATACCTAATACATTTATAGTGGTATCTTGGTACTCATCATTAATTGGTTCTGGAAGGTGCAATGAGTACTAAAAACGATGAATACCAAACATTTTTTTCCAATAAGGAATAATGTAGTGAGTCACAAGGCAGCCAACAACACCAAGTTCTGGTGTGTGCATTGAGAACCAAACAAATGTTGAATACCAGGAAAACATTTTCACATCAAAATGTGTTGAGTTCCAAATTTGATGAGTTTCAAAGTAGTTGAGTACCAAGGTTTCACTGTATTTTCTTCAGGTCATACATGACTTATATTCTCTTTTTCAGTCTAAACATTACACACAATTCCTATGGATGTTGTACTTTTGTTATCTCCATAACCTTGTAGGTTGCTATAAATATGTTGATAATTAAATGTGGTGATGGATTCAGTACACATTTTATATCCATATTTCTCCCCTTATTAGAACGAACAACCATCTTGTGTTCATTGTTTGGAATTGATTTTCCTTTGAACTATTTTTTGAGTCAGATTTCCTGAAGTTTTAGAGACGTATTCTTCTCTTTAAGAAGTAGCAGTACCTAATAGTTTTAAAAATAATGGTAGTACTGGGATAATATAATGCTGTAAATGAATTAAATATTTTTATACATTTATTTATATACAATATTAAATATCTTTACATTTTATTGCTTTATTATTTGTGCTTAGGTATAAACATGTACCAAATAAAAATACTATTTTAAATACACTTTATCATTAATGTACAAATAAATAAGAACAAATAAATTTGACAAATTCCATACAAACATACCTATTCATATCTCAGCTGACATTATAGTTATTATATTCATGAATGTATACAACTTTATCACAAATGGTTTTGCATGGTGAAACAGAATATGAATTCTTACTAAGAAACTGACTCAGGAACTCATTCTGATACATTAACCATTTTATTTTCTTGCCTGACTTAAATAACATTTGCAATATGCAAGTCTAATACCAGAAGGCAGATTTAACAGAAACAGACATAAGAAATGTTCAGGATAATTGCCTATACCACAGAACAATATCAATGGTGAAATATGTTGATATGTTACTGTAGAATAACTAGGTGAAGTTGAGAGGGTCAGCAAACCAAGTGTGGCATGCATAGTTGTCTTAATCTATGAGATAATATATATATTGATATGTTCAATTCTGTTTTCAAAAATTGTTATTGGTTTTTAATAGATCGTGCAGTTGAAATAGGTGCTCCTCCTTTGCTTTGTGGGAAAGCATCTAGGGATATTAAACAAGAAATAGAGAAGCTAAATAGTAATCCTCGAGGAAGAAAGCTGAGGTGGTTTTCAGAATGTTTATCAGTAAGTATTATTTTTAAAAAAATGTAAATATGCAATATAGAATTTCCATTAATAGTCTTTATTTATGGTACAGAGGTTCATTGAATTTAAGTTCATTGAAATCAATTGGTGTAGTCAGAACATAGGCATATTGATTTAAATAGGAATTAAATGCTGCAGATTTGAATCATTCTAAACATTTAATAGGGACGCGGTGGCTCAATGGCTAAGACCTCTGTTGACCAGAAGGTCGGCAGTTCAGCAATTCAAATCCCTAGTGCCATATAACGGGGTGAGCTCCCGTTACTTGTCCCAGGTTGTACCAGCCTAGTAGTTTGAAAGCACGTAAAATATGCAAGTAGAAAAATAGGGACCATTTTGGTGGGAAAGTAATAGCACTCCATGTGCCTTTGGTGTTTAGTCATGCTGGCCATATGATCACGGAGACGTCTTCTGATAGCACTGGCTCTTTGGTTTAAAAACAGAGATGAGCACCGCCCCCTAGAGCCGGAAACGAATAGCACTCATGTGCAGGGAAACCTTTACATTTACCTTAAACCAGGGGTCGGGAACCTTTTTGACTCAGAGAGCCATGAAAGCAAAATATTTGGAAATTTATTTCAGTAAGAG
>JAEANM010017651.1:0-12888 GCA_017656035.1 Myanophis thanlyinensis | reverse complement strand
CTACTTTTCCATCTAAAATGTATCTCTGATTACATATTTTAAAAATACTATACTTCAAAAACAATCAAAAATTATGTGTTTAACTATATTGTTCCCCTAACCTTCTCTCCTTATTATTTCTAATCTTTTATCTGCACCTCTGCCATTTTCTCTCACTGGAAAAGTTTCTACTAGCTATCATCTCTCCTTTTCCTTAGGGTCCTGATCATTCTTTTCTTGGCTTGGCTCCCTCTTGCATATTCCCTCTTTAACTTTCTGGCTCTGTTTTTATCTAACTTATTTAAATTTTCCTCTCTCCCTTCTTCTTTCCCTGTGTTTTAATTTCCAAATATCTACTCTTTTTCTTGTCTTTTTCCCTTGTGAGACTGTCTGGGCTTCTATTCCCTTCTTAGCTTTTTCCTCACTAGTATTTCTTTGTTTGATTTCTTCTCTCTTTTTCCTTTCTGGTATTGTGCCCCTTGTATTTTTTTTTGTATTCTTTTTTGAATCCCTCCTGCTACTTTTAAAACCATGCTTTTATTCAATTCCACCTCTTCTGAGATATCTTGCCATCCCTTCTTCCCTTGAAGTATTTTTTCCATTTTTTAGTCCATACTCTCCATCTTCATCCTTAAGTCTTTGTGTTCTGTTTTCATCATAGTCCATGTTTCCCATAGTGAGAACACCAACTCCTTGTAGCTCTCCATTTCTTCCTGGTAGAACATTATAAACTCTTTCTTATGTCTCTATTCCTTTATAATCTGTAATAAATCCAATATCCAATTTTAAAGGAACAGTTCTCCTTTTTTTAGATTATGCTTCTTAATTCTTCCATCCAGTTAAACAAAAAAACCAAACAAATAAATGTTTCTTTCTCCTTCCCCTGCTCTTCTGCTCTTTAGTCTCTATGAAATTCAGAATGCTGTATATATAATCCTGTTAAAGTCCTGTTCTTTCTTCCACTTTATTTAAATGGAATGTGTGCCTCCAGTTGGCAGATGGTGCTGCAGGCTCAAATTTACAGTCACAGTCTGACTTTAAGAAAACCATATTCTTTTCTGCTTGTATATCATGCCTATGAGTTTTTGAAGACATGCAGTTATTATCTTTTCCCACAAATCTCCCCGATCTTGCAGGCAGAGGTTTAAATAAAAAAAATTAATATAGTCATCAATCTCAAAACAGTCATTTTGGATTGCATACAGCAAATTAAAACCTGAAAGGGGTATTATAACAAATAGAACTCCAATAATGATAGTGATAAAAAAAATAACATGCCTGGTTATAAAAACAATCCAATATTAGTAAGCAGATAAATATATCCAACAACACGGCAAGTTTCATTTTGTGGACCAATATTAGAACTTCCAGATATTTAAATCTTTAGTTTACCAGTCTTAAAGAAAACTGTAAACAGTATTACTATTCAGGTGGTTACATAGGAAGAGGAGAAACTGACAATATCTTAAAAAATACAATCTGACCATGCTGCCATCTTCCTCATGCCTAAATACACACAAAGGGTCAAACAAGAACCCCTGACTCAAAGAGTGGTGGCACGTTGGACAGAGCAATCAATGGCCACCTTACAGGATGCACTAGATAACGCAGATGGGACATGTTTCAATGCAGCACTGATGACATCAGTGAGTACATGAAAGGGGTCATAGGATTCATCAAGAAACTATCAGATGACATCATTCAAAAAAGGATCATCAGAACGTTCCCCAACTAGAAACCATGGGTAGACAAGTCCATCCATGATGCCCTGAAATCTCGCACCGCTATGTATAATGCTGGACTTGCATCAGAAGACATGGGCCCATATAAAACTGCAGCATACAAAGTGCGGAAAGTGGTAAAGGAGTCCAAACAGCACTATGGGAGGAAACTAGAGACACAGTTCCAACAGGGTAACTCAAAGAGACTGTGGCAAGGTTTGAGATTAATAACAGACTACAAACCTCCAAAACCCAACAAGATGACCACAGATGTGTCCCTGGCAAATGAACTTAACACCTTCTATGCCTGCTTTAAGACTACAGTAAATGGAGCTAACAGTACTAGCAACACCAACGCTAGAGACACCAAGGCCTGCAGACAAGAAGAGGATGCCACCACTGGAATCACACCCACCATCACTGAGCATGAAGTGAGGAGAGCTTTCAGGAGAGTGAACACCAGGAAAGTAGCAGATCCAAATGGTATCCCAGGCCACATCCTCAAATCCTCATCACTTCCTCACTACCAGATACATTGGACCCCCTACAGTTTGCCTATAGACATAACCGCTCAACCGACAACACCATCTCCCACCTCCTCCACACCTCACTCACCCCTCTGGACACTGGTAAAGGAAACTATGTCAAAATGCTCTTTATGGACTACAGTTCAGCATTCAATACCATAATCCTCTCCACACTGACCGGCAAGCTGAAACACCTGGGCCTCAGCTCATCCCTATGTTGGTGGAGCTTTAACTTCCTAACTGGGAGACCACAGGTCATAAGGATGGGTGGGCATGTCTCAACCTCACTCACCCTCAACACCGGAGCCCCCCCAGGGCTGTGTTCTGAGCCCCCTGCTATACTCCCTATACATGTACGACTGCACGGCCACTACAGACTCCACCACCATCATTAAATTTGCTGATGTCACTGTTGTGGTAGGCCTGATCTCTGACAACAATGAGACAGCCTATCTAGATGAGATTAAGAACCTGGAGAGCTGGTGACAGAAAAACAACCTCCTCCTCAATGCCAGCAAGACATAGGAGCTGATAGTAGACTACAGCACAAAGAAGAAAAGGACATACCAGACCCCTGTCATTAATAAAAGCCCAGTGGAGAGAGTGGACTGCTTCAAATACCTAGGCATCCACATCTCACAGAACCTAACATGGACCCGACACATCAACACCATGGTGAGAAAGGTCCAGCAACGCCTATACCATCTTAGATGACTGAGAGACTTCAGACTGCCCCCAAAAGTGCTCAGAAACTTCTACTCCTGCATATTAGAAAACATCCTGATGGGCAACATCACCATGTGGTTCAGAAACAGCACCATACAGGACAGGCAAGCTCTATGGTGTGCATAGCATAGCACATGGTGTGCATAGCATAGCACATCATCCACACCAAGCTCCCTGAATTGCACTCCATCTATAATAGATGATGCCAAACTACAGCCAGGAAAGTAATGAAGGCCCCCAGCCACCCAAAAACAGACTGTTCACCATGATGCGGTCAGGAAGGCGCCTCCATTCCCTGAAAGCCAATACAGAGAGACTAAGGAGAAGCTAACTCCCACAGACAATATGGATCCTAAACCAAACCACAACAACCCAGGACTATAAAGTATTCCTATAATCTACCTCTTTCAACCACTCCCTAACTTATTCTCCCTCTCTGTCTATACTGTTCTCTTGCCCTACTTCCTACAGTTGTGAGCGGTCACATACCCATTTCACTGCATTTCGTACCATGTATGACTGTGCATGTGATGAATAAAATTTGATTTGATTTGAATTGTATTTCAGTTTTCAGTTTTATCTTTTCATTAATGGAATGTGGAAGATTATTTATTAACCTTTTTTTCTGTTTCATTGATACATCTAAAGATTAAAAAGATGAAAGAAAAGTCCACCATTGCATTGCTCTACCAATGTCCACCTCTGTTTTTATGGTACAAGGCACAAAACATTTGTTAATAGGGCATAAACTTAACAAACAATTTACATGGCACGTTTCACAGTACTCCATAGTATTGACTGCCTAGCAAGTTTATTTAGGTTTGCAGCCTTTGTTTATGAAATCTATTAGGTGGGTTCCATTCAAATCTGTTTGAATGGAAAGTAAAATGGATTGTGGCATTTGCAATGTTAAACATTCAACAGTTTTTTTGGTATTTTTTTTGTAATGGGAAAAGCTTTGATGACTGTTATTTTCAAAATGAGTTTTATTCTTCCCCCTGAGATTGCAATTTAAATAACTTTTCTAGCTGTTTAAAACCTGTTAAATATAACATTAAGCATCAAAAAGTGCTAGAAGTTGAATGTCAAAATGGTATAAGGCTATTTTAATTGAAGTTTCTAAGCTGTACTGAAGCCAATATACCTGTAACAGCTTAAATGGCAGCAAAAAGCCATTTTCAAGATCATAACCTTTCCAACACTGTTCTCTGTGTATGAAAAGAGTGATTGACAGGTGTAAAGACATTCTTTATTGTTAGTAGCACTAGGTAAGAAGATGTTTGTTGGGATTATAATGGAAATGTTACTGGAACTTTACAAAGCAAAGGTTAAGCAGTGCATAAATCAATGTGTAGTTACCTTTTCAAAGTAGAACTATATCCCATTGTGTTTCCTGCCTATTTTTCTATCTTTCTCTTTACATTGTCCTAGCTAGCGGAAACACCTTTGCTCAGATTTCACATAAAGATCATTAAATTTTTATTGTCTTTTAAGCAGTTTGTTGAAATATCAATCTGAAATTCTACAAACACTGGTCTTCTAAATTATTTGTTTTTAATCCCATGTTTATTATTTTGATAAATAAATCAAGTCAGTGACCATATCTAATATTCCTTCCTCCTATTTTTCCTACCACAACAATCTGTGAGGTGCAGAGTGACTCAGTGGTGGAATTCAATTTTTTTTACTACCAATTCTGTGGGAGTGGCTTGGTGGGTGTGGCTGGAGGGGTATGTGACTGGGTGGGCAGTTTCTGTAAGCAGGGCAATAAAGATTAGTCTAGAAACAACACCAGAATTTTTTTCCTGCCTTCCTTACAGGATTAACCCTGTAAAGTGGAAAAAAACAAAAGGAGATTTCTTCTAACAATTGGTTCTCCGAACTGCTTAGAAAATTTACTATTGGTTCTAGTGAACCTGTTAGAACCTGCTGAATTTCACCTCTGGAGTGACTGCCCAAAAGAATTCCAGACTGCTTTCATGCCTAAGGCAAGACAAGAACTCACAGTCTTCTGGTTTCTAGTCTAGTGCCTTAGCAAGAATTGGCTCTCAAAAGAAATCACTTTTCTTTTTCTTATAAAACAATTCTTGTGATTTTAAAATCTATTGTATTCCATATTAGCCATGTACACACTTTATTAATATGTATTTTTTGAATATTTTATAACTAATGTATTTTATTTACATTTCTTACTATTCTTATTTTTTAAAAAAGGATTCCCTGTGGATTTTACTCTGCTAGTTGCTTTGCTAGTTACTCTGCAGTGCTCATCTCCATTTGCAGGCCGTTGAGCAAGTGCTGACCGAAGAAAACATTTCCATGGTCATGTGGAAGCATCATGGAGCATTATTATCAAAGTGGTAGATAGCTATCTGCCTGCATTTGTATATTTTCAATCTGCAGGAGCTGAGGTGAAGATGGGAGCTGATTCCATCACATGGTGTTCAGATCTCAAACCTGGGCTGATGGCTTTGCAGCTGACAAGCCCAGCATCTTCCATGGGGATTTTCACATATTTTTAATGGACATAAGTTTTCAGAAAGAGTGAATTGCAGCTTAGGGCAGTGATGGAATTGGCTGTTAGTCTGATTATATATATTATCTTTTAGAAGTCTTGAAAATTTTGTGAAATTCTATATTAGTAAAGAAGACCTCATGCTCTCCTAAACTTCAAGGAAAGGCAGAAGGAAAGTTGAGCTAACAGGCAATCTAACATCAAGTCCTGGGAAATTTCTTAAGCAAAAAGAAATCTGTTGATCAATAAAAACTTGATTAACACATGTTTTAAAAACAATGCCAGAAGATGTATTAATCACTTTTATTTATTTTTGTTTAAATAAAATCCATTTATTTTCATTGTTTTGTTTAAAATACACTAAAGAAAATAGAAAAAAGATTTGAATAATGACTCTTCACAATCCAGCTCCAAGATAATTTAATTACATAAGAATATCTACATTTTGCTTTTATATCTTTCAAGATCTTATTATCGCCTGTTTGGCTTCACACAACAAATATAACAGATCCTGCCATTTATTTATTCTCTAAGATAAGATGTTTTTGAAATTTGATACTCATATTACTTTTAAGTCATTCAACGTTTGTCCTTTCTTCTAATAAATTATTACAAATGTTCTAGAGTCTACCAGTAATGAATTCCTTGATGTGTTTATATCTATAAAGAACATTGAGGCACTATGGAAGTGAAACATGAAATGAGACTTTTGAAATTTAATGTTGGAGAACAAGCCTGAAACTACCATGGATGGTCAAGAAAAGTGGGTCATAAAACAAATGAATCCAAATGATCGTGTTCAGATTATTTTATTTTGTACACCTTTTACATTTTGGATACTTTTTACACCTCCCCTCTCTCCCCCTCTCTTTCTCTCTCTCTCACACACACAGAGTTTTATCAATAAAATAAAAAAAAACCAAACAGAAAAACATGCATTCAACACTAACAACAAAAAAACATGTACAAAAAGGAAAAAAAAATGACCCAAACCACAAATAAATCTAACGTTAAACATGAAAAATCCATTCCAGCTGGATGCTGAAAAAAATAAAAAGGAAAAGAAACAATAAATTCTTCTTCTCTTATATAACAGATCTACAAATAGTTATAAGCTTTCCTATCTTTATTTTAAAAAGAATACTATAGAAAATAAACAAATATTCCAGGTGAAAGAATCTCTTTCTGATAATCAAATCAACCCAACATCCAGTTATAATATATATGTGAAAGATTAAGAAAAAGTCAATAGGTTACCTCAACTTTACATTGGTCTTCAAATCCTTCCGTTAACCATCTTTTATTGTATTTAACAAGTAGAAAGTCCACAAATGGTTTCCAGTCTCTTATAAAGCAGTTTGGCCATCTCTGTTAATTCAGCCAATTTTAAAATTCATTCTTCAACAGTCAGCATTTCTTTTCCTTTCCAGTGCTTAACAAGTACAATCCTTGCAGTGGTCACCATGTGAAGAAATAGTGTTCCAAATTGATTTTCAATTGATTTATTCATGATACATAAAATAAAAGCTTTAGGTTTCATTAATATTTGTGTCAAACATTTTCTGCATTATCATTATTATATTTATCTGTTATGTTCTCACATACTTGTATTCTACCACTTATGATAAAATGTACCTAATTTTTGTTGTGAGCTGTGGTGGCACAGTGGTTAGAACATAGTATTGCAGGCTACTTCTGTTGACTGCCAGCTGACTGCAGTTTGGCAGTTTGAGTTTCACTTGTTAAGATTGACTCAGCCTTCCATCCTTCCAAGGTTGGTAAAATGAGGAGCAGATTGTTGGGAGCAATATGCTGACTCTGTAAATTGCTTAGAGAGGGCTGTAAAGCACTGTGAAGCAATATATAAGTCTAAGTGCTGTTGCTATTTCCAATACATTTCCGCTAGTCTATCTGGAGTCAAATACCAGTGATAAGTCATTTCAGGGGTCCAAGCTCCAGACCTAAACAAACCAGAAGCTACATGCTCAGGAAATAAACCATGTCAGCTGTGGAAACCATATTTTATTAGCCATAAAAGTTTTATTTTGGCTGGATTCTTGGCACACAATGAGTTCTTTGTGAAAAGTCTCTTCTTAAGTCAGTGTAGGGAGTATCTGCTTCTTAGTGCTCTTTGTAGGCTGGGATCCATACCCTTCCACATGCAAAAACAAGCCTCTATCCAGCATTACTAGCGGCCTTGTTTAGCCAGTTGCAGAGAGTTTGGGACACCCAATTTGCTTGGTGGCTCAATTCCTGGCCTCGATCAGCTGAGTTGAGGCTGTAGCCACAACGATGATCACCCATTACCTATCTCTGAACCCAGGTGTAGCAAACCCTGGACTGGGGTTTGACTCATTATTTTGTAAAAATTTCTTTCAAGTTATGATTCAATATAATTTTCAGTCCATTAGTCCATACAATTCCCCCATTTATCTCATGCTATGTTACACCCAATGTTTTCCACCCATTTTATTATGCAGTCTATGACATATTCATATTGAATAACATTTAATATACTTTAGCAATCAAGTGGTCATCTCCAGAACATAAGCTGACATCCAGTTCAGATTTAACTCCTGCAAAAACAAAACTTTTTTTAATCATTTAAATCTTTCACAAAATCTATAATAATCACAAATCACAAATGAATCCTTCACTTATTAATTATTTTCCTGTCTTTGTCTTTATCTTTTAAAAATATATTTAAGTCCCAATATGTCATCCATTTACATTCCAATACCATCTCTGTTCTATGCAGTGCTTCATGAGGTAATAGCCAAAGTGGCACTTTATCAGAAGGCATATCTCTCTTGAGATGACTGGAAATGGTGAAAGAAAGATAAGAAAAGGATGGCTGATAGCAAGATAAATGTACTTGGGTTTTTTTCTTTCTTTTTTACTAGTATGAATATAGTAACTAATCATTTGCTATTAATTTGGTATGAAGGGTTTTACACAAACATACATGCACAAATATTCATATCACTAAAGGCATTCTTTAGAATTATCAACATTTCACAAATGTCAGTAAATTAACAGATTTACATATTTTTTAGTGTCAGTTTGGTAATGGAATCTGTTAGAGTGATTATGGATTCTTCTTTATCACAATTCTCAAATCCCTAATTGAAATTAATTACTATGTTCATATGAAAGCTAGACACCCAACTATTTGAGATGCCTTAATTTGCATTTCTGCACTGAACGATGTATTGGATTCAAAGACCTAAATAAGTTTTTCTTTCTGTTTTTGTGATTCTAGATAGCTATCTTCTTTATTTCTTTAACAATAGTATTTTGTGACCTAAAATCTAAAACATTAAAATCATCTCTTACATATGTTAGCTTTTGGTTTTGAAATCCTCAAAGAGGAGCTAATTAGCACCTGCTATAAATAAAAGCAGAAATGCTCAGAGCAATGATTCTAACCATCAAGTAGCTTTGCAAGATTAGGATTCAAGCCAGCTATATAACAGGCATCTAGCATTTGCAAGAGTACATAAACCTTTATTCAAATTCAAATTCAAATTTATTGGTCACATACACAGTCATACATGGTACGATATGCAGTGAAATGCTTACGCGACCACCCGCGATGGCAAGTAAGTTAAGGCAAAATGGGAAGGTGGGTAGGAAATAAGTTAGGGATAGTTGGGAAGGTGGGAGTTAGATACAGTCATGGTTCCTGTTACAGTCCCGAATGTTCTTGTGGTTCCTGGTTTAGTGTCCATATTGCCTGTGGAAAGAAGCTTTTTCTTATTCTCTGTTTGCCTTCAGAGAACGAAGATGCTTTCCTGACCACATCATGGTAAACAGTCTATTGTTGGGGTGGCTGGGGTCCTTCACTATCTTCTTAGGTTTGGTTCAGCAGCATTTGTTGTAGATGGAGTGCAGCTTGGGGAATTTGGTGCGGATGATGTGCTCAGCTGAGCGTACCACCCTCTGTAGTGCTTGTCTGTTTTGCATGTGCTATTCCCAAACCAGGTTGTGATGTTGCCCATCAGGATGCTCTCTACAGTGCAGGAATAGAAGTTCCTAAGCACCTTTGCTGGAAGTCTGAAGTCCCTCAGGTGTCTGAGGTGAAAGGGACATTGTCGGGCTTTTTTTTACCATGGTGTTGATATGGAAGGTCCATGACAGGTTTTTTGAGATGTGCACATCTTGAAGGTATTTGAAGCAGTCTACTGTCTCTACTGGGCTTCCATTGATGACCGGGGTCTGGTATTTTCTTTCCTGTTTGCACTGAAGTCCACTACCAATTCTTTTGTTTTGCTGACATTAAGAAGGAGGTTGTTTTTCAGACACCAGCTCTCTAGGTTCGTGATCTCTTCTAGGTAGGCTGTCTCATTGTTGTTAGAGATCAGGCCCACCATGACGGTGTCATCAGCAAACTTGACGATGGTGGTGGAGTCAGTAGTGGCTGTGCAATCATATGTGTATAGGGAATACAGCAGGGAGCTCAGAATGCAGCCCTGGGGTGCTCCAGTGTTAAGGGTGAGTGAGGTTGAGACTCGTCTGCCCATCCTTACAGCCTGTGGTCTTCTGGTCAGGAAGTTGGAGATCCACTGGCATGGGGGTGGGCTGAGTCCCAGGTGTTCCAACTTGACGGTGAGTGTGGAGGGAATTATTGTGTTGAACGCAGAACTGTAGTCCACGAAGAGCATCTTGACATAATTCCCTTTTCTGGTGTCCAGGTGGGTAAATGATGTGTGGAGAAGGTGAAAGATGGCATCATCAGTTGAGCATTGATTAATTTACACAGGTACAAATTGTTCTATTTTTCCTCAATCTAGATCTTCCTAGTGTTTTGGGTTTCAGCTCCAAAAACTAACAGTATAATGAACAGGCATACTGATTGAAGAGTTGTGGAGCTGAAGTTCAGAACATGAACAGCATCTGACTGGGGAAGGATACTTTATTTAATTATGTTTCATATAATCTACTTAATGAGGGCATACAAGTCAAAGAAGAAAGAACTTTTTTTCCTTTCCTCCTTTTCATCTGAAATAATATATCTGATTCACAATTTCTATGAATTTTAATAAAATGCTCATCTTCTCCCACGTAACTGCAGCTGAATTCAATTCATGTACACTTTGCATATATAGAGTCTGGCATAAAATATGTTAACATTTTTGAGCTTTCAAATCAGGCATTAAATTATGAAAACACTTATTCAAGGTTTGGCCTTTGTCTATTAAGTAACAGAACAGCTTGATTTGACTTCTCAATAGAGATTGCAATCATTCTTTTTTGGGTTTCACATTTCTCCAAATGTTGTGATATTTTTTGTTCAAAAATGTAGTAAAATGGAAACCAACAAACTGTTTTTAGCTTAAAACAGAAGTTACACTTTATACATTTTACAAAAAATATTTTTCATTGATTTTTTAAAAAAATATTTATACAGAAATGGACTGAAAAATATTTATGAATGAATATGTGTAAAAATTATAAACATATTAGAAAATAATGTTTGATTCATTCCTAACTATTTAATACACCTTGGCTGTTTATGTATAGAATGCAAAATATATCTGTAAATGAAAAAATTGTTCTACTTGAGGAATCAAACCTATTTAAATGGTTCTATATCATTCATTGATTTTTTCCTATATATGATCTTGGTTGATAATTTAATTTTCTCTTCACTTGCCTGGATTATATAATTGAGTGAAAAGTGAAGAGGAATATTTTTGGGGGGATTTTTTTTTCTTCATACCAAAGTCATCTTTCTTTGAAGTAAAGAAAACCTATACCATTTAAAGAGCAATTCAGAGGACTATAAATCCTTTATCTAAAAGTCTAGTAGTAATTACAAATTGAATTAATATCAATTAATAACAATGGTCATTGGGGTGCTTTATTCAACATTAGAATGTCTTTTTATTATGACTATATTTTCTGGCTTGCTTTGCTAATCATGGACATGTTTTCTCCCCTGAGGAACATGGGAATTTAACAATTACTTGAAACTCTTTAGAATCAGGCAATTTCTTTGGGGATTGCAATATGAGAGTTCAATTTTCTCAGACACTGACAAAATGATCAGAATGAATTCAGTCCTTCATAATGGAACTCTGTGAATAAACCAAATGTGATTGAAATGAACTCCCATGTGTTCAAATAAAGCAGCAGATTTCTTTTTCCTCTCATACTGATTACCATATACAATGAACATTCCATTTATAAGTCACTTGAATTCTTTAAACCAAAGCAAAAACATGATTATTTTTCATTCTCTAAGATTTGTTTGTTCAGCTATCATAATACTATAAGGTAGGGCTAATCAGCTTTATGAATTTGATTCAAAATTACTTCAAGAACCAAGGAAAAGGTTTTTAAAAATTGCAAATATATTTTATTTTTGTACCATGCACTGAACATACTTTTTACACTTAGATTCAAAGAATCACAGTTATAATATACTTGAGTACATATATTGTCATGCCTTTTTATACATAGGTTTACTGAAGGGCATACAGACATAATTAAAACAAAAAGAAAAAATATATCAAAGGGGTATTATTAAAACTTTAACAAAGAGCTCTTTCCAACATAACAAGAACATATTGATTCTGGAGTCCCCTCAGATGGCACATGTAACACAGTTGTTGCACAAGCTGCACTTCTGGATTTTTTCCAAGTTCAAGGTATTGGTCATTGCCTTTAAAGTCCTTTATGGCATGGGTTGAGGATATTTTGAGGAGCCATCTCACTCCAATGGGACTAGTCCAGGGGTCGGCAATCTGTGGCTCCAGAGGTGCATGTGGCTCTTTCATTCCACTGCTGTGGCTCCCTGTCTGCCAGACCCACCACTAGCTTGCCCTGCCCCTTGCCCTCTCCTTCCAGCATTCCTTACCTGGCCTGAAAAGGTAAGGGTGACAGTGGGGGATGGAGACTTACTCCATATTCCAGAGCTGGAGCAAAGCATCCCTGTACTTGCTTCTCATCTCACAAGTGCTTCTTCTGGTGCTTGTTGGTGCTGCGCACACCTCAGTCATGTGCATCTCAGTTGCTCGCTAAATCTAACTAGTGTTCAAGGCATTGTGAGACGAGTGGGCAGGCTAAATTAAATTTGCACTTTCTCAGTGCCTTGCGCAGCAGTTAGATTTAACGTGCTTCACAATGGGGGAGACAGCATCTCCATCTCCTCCTGGAGCTGATTATGACACGGATTGGCCACACCAGGCCAGGCTAGTGTCTTAGAGCAGAGAGCTCTGCATAGTAATTGGCTCCAGGAGGAGGAGGCAATCTCCCCCATTGACAAAAAAGTTTCATTTTCTGGGAACTTGAAATGACTCTTGATTTAAATCATATGATAAAAAGCACCCAAAGAAGAAGAAAGAACATCAGCAAAAAATTAAAACCAAAAAACCCAACTCTTGCCTGTTTTTGGAAATGGTTCAAGAGGGAACAC
>JAEANM010017649.1:0-12889 GCA_017656035.1 Myanophis thanlyinensis | reverse complement strand
GTTTGAAAATAAAAAAAAATTAATAAAAAAAAAAAAGGAAGCAGGTAAGAAAAGAAAGATGTTTAATAGGATAAACCTCTTTTATCTTTTACTGTATGAAGATGCCATATTAGTTTTAGGAGATTATGAGCCAGAGTGATTTCTAATGTTCATTAACAGCAGGCAGTTCCTATTGCCAAGTTTAATGACCAGGAAATAACTGAGGAATGCTCTGCAGGAGAGGAACATGTACTCTGCAAGGGGAATAGTGAAGAAGGTAGAATTCTCAATTGTGAATGCCTCCTTTGGAGACTCTTTTATATTTAATAGATGTGATGCAAGGCAGTAAATTTTATTGTTTTCATCAATACAATCTCAGTTTCAGTAAATCAACTGAGATATGTATTTATTCATGGATAAGGCTGAAATGTTAGTCACCCTCTTTTAAAGAGAAAAAAGCTACGGTAAGTGCCACACCTCTGTAATTTCTCACAGTTTATGACATGACAATAATAAGATAGCTTTTAAGTTCAGGAAAGAACAAATGGTCTTACTAGGTTTTGGATGAGATCTCATTGAAAGTTCTTGAATTATGCAATCTGATTATTTGAAAGAAATCTGACATTTACTAATTATCCTACTTTATGAGGCATAGTATCTTATATAGGAAAACCAGTTTGGGGAGTGGTTAAGGCATAAGGCTAGAAACCAATAGACTGAGAGTTCTAGTCCCACCTTGACCATGAAGTCAGTTGAGTGACTTTAGCCAGTCACTCTCTCTCAGCTCTAGGAAAGAAGCAATGGCAACCACTTGTGAAAATCTTTGCCAAGATTTGTTTAGGCTGTCTCCAAGAATCAAAACAATTGAACACACACAAAAAAACCTTATACAATACGCATTTACATTTACCAAATATGTCAACAATTGAAGTATTGAGTATATTAACTTAATTCCATTTCTAATAAGCCGTGATGGTGCAGTGGTTAGAATGTAGTATTACAGACTAATTTTGCTGACTGCCAACTGCCAGCAATTCCGCAGTCTGATTCTCACCGGCTCAAGGTTGACTCAGCCTTCTTCTGAGGCTGGTAAAATAAGAACTTTGGCGGCAATATGGCAACTCTGTAAACCACTTAGAGAGAGTTGTAAAACACTATGAAGTGGCATATAAATCTAAGTGCTACTGGTATTGCTAATATACTTATTTAAAATTTATATACTGAAGAAGATATGGCCCATACCCTAGC
Organism: Myanophis thanlyinensis; assembly: GCA_017656035.1. Lineage (NCBI taxonomy): Eukaryota > Metazoa > Chordata > Lepidosauria > Squamata > Homalopsidae > Myanophis > Myanophis thanlyinensis. The sequence goes on along the minus strand of JAEANM010017649.1, from coordinate 11,662 downwards.
TTCGCTCTGCTTTTATGCTCAAGTCAGAAAATTCTGCAGTGGGATTGCAATATTAAAGTTGTTGAAAATCATCTATGTTAAATAAAGTTTCCATGTTGTGTCTTTTAGATAATTGCTACATCAATTGACAATGGAACACTGATTTTGCAGATTGACAATGCTAGGCTGGCTGGTGCTGATTTCAAACTCAAGTAAGTGGGAGGGAAATTAGCATACTTTCTTCATGATCTAAAAGAATGCGTCTCCTAAAGTAATGGGCTTTGCTGGTTAAAATAAAAAATAGATGTCAAAGTATTTCAATACAAGCAAATTTCAAATTCCTACTAAAGTTAGTTACCATCTCTCTATTTAGAGAAAATATATCGGTGATGCAATAACTGTCTATATGAGAGAGAGTGAGAAATGCAATACAGAACTCAGATGTATTTTTGTCTTATTTTCTATGGCTACAAAATGCCCTAACGTTGTGCCTTAGTGGTAAGAGGTCAGAGCCACCACAATGCAAATTACCTACTATAAATTACAAGGTCATTAGTAGTACAGCAAATACCTTTTCTATTATTCCATATTTCTGAGCAGTGGGTTAATATGGTAACTTCTCTCCAGCTCTCTATTTTATTCCTTGTCACTTAACAGTGGGACATGAGGGTTACAAATATGGTTTTAAAACAAATCTTTAAGAGCTGAAGAAAGCATTGAATGAAGAGCAATGGGGAAAGAGGGAATATTTTTTTTTCCTCAGATGTATCAGGAGCTGACAATATTTTTAATTGCTTTTAGGTATGATAATGAATTGGCCCTCCACCAAAATGTTGAAATGGACACTAATGGCTTAAGAAAGGCCCTGGAAGAAATTGAGATAACAAGCAGTGATCTTAAAGTGCAGATTAACAGCTTTACTGAAGAACTGGAACAGATGAAGAAAAATCATGAGGAGGTACTATTTTGGGGCTCATTTATACTTAAACACAGGGATAAATAAATGTCAACAAAAACCAATACTTGAAAGTCTCAAGATGCTACCTGGCAAAACTCTCATTGGTTGGCATTAAAAAAATTGGACAGGATTGAACTGGATTGTCTCAGCAAAAAGAAAAAAGAAAGAAGACAATAATCCCCCTAATCCAACTCTACTTGTATATAAACAAGATGTTCATGTCAATCATGAATAGAATACAAAATGGGAGGAGTGCTGACATATTTCCCCCACCTGAGATCCACTTTGGATTTGAGCCACATCTTTCTGGAGTTTGGACCAATACCAGTTATATCAATTTTGCCCTATAGGGGTTTTCAGAAAATCTACCACCATAATTTAGTTTTTCCTTAGTAAAGAATGTGAATGTGGGAGGGGAAGATTGCTATGGCATGTCATAATATTATTACAGACTTTCAATGACAAGTACAACAGAAGATTTCATGCTTCTTAGTTAATTCAGATACTGCTGCAATCCAAAACCCAAGTATATCTACATATATTCAGGAGAGTATTAGGTTGTCAAATTCAGTCTAAACAATTACTTACAAGCATCAAGGACAAAGCCTGCACATTGCTGAGATGGATTTAAGTTTCCCACCTCCAACAACAAACACAGTGCAATCTAGGGATTATATCTTTGGTTTAAAATTTGCTATCCAGGTATATTAATCTCATGATCTTTACATTTAATACATTGAAATATCTGGATGACATTTGCTTAAATTTTTACCTTTTTAGAAATGAAAATTGTAACTATCATTGGTTGTCTCAATTATCAATTTAGGGATTTATATTAATCTTATATACAAGCACATGCCAAATAAAAATTCCAAAATACTAAACTAAAACTGCCAGGTATTTTCTCTATATGCTACAGGATTAGTTATTTTTTTGAGTGTCAGAAGTTTTAAGACATTTATTGAATCATTGCATGATATGAAAGTGTGTCCTAAAGATTCACAGTATCATACTACTGTACTTCCAAGTGTGTTAGACATTGATTTCTGAATATATTCGAGCAAAATGAGATAATACTCAATCAAAACTTTTCAAGTAAGTCTGTCTTAATTGTTAAAAACAGAAATAAATCATTTTTCTTCCTGATACAGGATATCAGATCAATGAATGATTCTACTGCTGCTGGAGACATCAATGTGGAAATGAATGTCACACCTGGAATTGATCTGACTACCCTCCTCAATCAGATGAGGGGTGAATATGAGATTCTGGCTGAGCAGAATAGAGAGGATATTGAAGCTTGGTTCAACGAGCAGGTGAAATAGATTCTAATAATATTCTTCATAAAGATTCTTTTTAAAAACAAATTATTTTTAATTAAAAATTGCAGACAACAACAAATTTCAAATTCTGATATATTTCAGAGCCAAGAACTGAACAAGCAAATCAACACCAGTGTTGAGGAAACCAGTACCAACAAGAGTGAGATTACTGAACTGAAACGCGCTTTGCAGAGTCTTGAAATTGAATTGCAATCTCAACAATCACTGGTAGATTTTTTTTCTCCAGAAATATTTTAACAGTAGCTTTAAAATTATGGCTTAATTAAATATTTAACCTTCTCGTAAGACAAAGAAATTGTAGCATGTGAATCTAGCTGCAACCAACCCAAATTAACATATTCTTCCCTCTCTAATTCTTGACCATTTGAGAAATGGACAGTAATGCAGGATAACCATTAAATAATATTAGAATGCAACTCCCACTATCTCTGATAATTGCTATAAAGATGGAATTTATCACAATTTGGCTTCACCAACATCTAGAGAGCTAAACATAATTATCTATCCACCACTGAATTAAAATACATAGAGACTATATTAGCACTGCGTGCTTAGTAATGTTAGTATGCTATTAGACTAGACTAGACTAGACTAGAAATAGAGTAGGGTAGGAATAGAATAGAATAGAATAGAATAGAATTCTTTATTGGCCAAGTGTGATTGGACACACAAGGTGTGCTATTCAATTATCTAATAAGCAATAGTAGAGGTGGTTCATTTTATCTCCAAAGAAGCACAAGATTGTTCAATTAACCTTTCAGCTACCAGCAAAGATGAAGACCTATAACATATGTAATAACTAACAATTCCTCCTTGTCTCAACTTTTCATTCCTATGTCCTCAAACATGTATCTCTATGTGTAAGAAGTAAAGAAAGAAACAGGCAGGGCATGTGAGCCTTTCAAAATTCTATTCATGACAGCATCAATCAAATCAGGCTATCTCCATTTTTCTTTCCCAAAGAAAATAAACAGTAGCGGGGAAGGAGAGCACCAACAATGGCTGTTCCCTATTTAATCAGGGAATCATTGACTATGTACTGCTAGTCCAAATGTGTGAATATTTCCAAAAATCAGGTTGTATAGTAGCTGAAACTTGAAAGTATTCACATGGAATATACTACACAGAATATGGCTTCAATGAAATTCTATAATATCTTACTTCCTTATTCACAAAGGTCTCATACTAATTACTGCAGAAAAGAACATATGCTTGTATATATTTTTTTAGAATTCTAACATGCTCAAACCTACATGTTAGCTATCAATTACATGCAATATATCCAACTTTATTAGGATAACAAATTCTATATCTGAAAAATAAAAACTACATTTATTCATATTCAATATAGCATCTAAAAGTGGGTTATGAGGGAAATATATGAATCATTGCTATTTGGCAGATGCTACACTAGTGCAGGTTTAGTGGCTGTGGAATTCTGGAACTTGAAGCCCACACATTGGAAAACCATTGATATATATCAATGATTAAAAAAATATAAAAACATAAAAAACTTGGCACCATAGTTAAACTTTTCACGCAGCCCACAAGTTTGTTTAGACTGTTTCCAAGGGAACATTGCTCTTGATAATAGAAAAAAAATTACTCAGTCATGTTTTGCATTCATACAGTGTTCATTTTGCATTCATATTACTTTATTTTTCCATCAGAAACAATCTCTTGAGGCTACTCTAGCAGAGACAGAAGGTCAGTACTGTGTCCAACTGTCCCAAATACAAGAAGTGATTGGCAGTGTGGAAGGTCAAGTACAGCAGATAAGAGATGACATGGAGTGTCAGAACAGAGAATACGAACAGCTTCTGGATGTTAAGATCCGCTTGGAAAATGAGATTGACACTTACCGAAGTCTCCTTGATGGAAGTGAAAGGTAAGGTGAACATTTGGAGAACACTGTATTTCTTAAAAATCTTTAATCTTGCCTGACATTAGTTTCTCCCTAAAAAGCACCGAAATACTATACCACTTCAGATCTGGTTGAACTACAATAAGCTTTGTCTAACAGCCATACTGAAGAGATTTGTAGGCTAGAGTCTATCAGTAGCTGTAGACCTGTAGTTCCTCAAATACTCATCAAAGATTCTTTCTCAGATATTTTAATGTTTCATTTTTCCTGAATTTTAATATCATTCCATATTAGATGATAGAGAACAGAGAACAGTAGCTTCTCTTTAAAAGGTATTTTCTATTCTAAAACATGAAATAGAAATGGATTCTTCTCTTCCACCCCAAAAAGGCACAGCAAATTACATTGATAATTTTTACCCAAAAACTGAAATGAAAAAAAAAAATCACATTTTAGGATTATCTACAACAAAATGTTTAAACAGTTTCTCTCTCTCTCCCTCCCTCTCTCTCTCTGTCTCTACTTTTTATAATTTTGAAACCGGAAGTGCTGATAGAACTTCAAGAGGAAGAGACATGAGACAATTTTCAGAAGTTAAACCCAGAGGACAAACAGGTTCAAAATCTAGAGACCAGTCATCTTCTAAAGCCTTAGGATCTTCAGATTTAAGATCCAGGGAATCATCAGGAGCTTCTGGTACTCAATCTAGAAGTGGGGAATCTGCAGATCAAAGGTTTAAAAGGCAAGAATATACCACCTCTCAATCCCAGTCCAAAGGTTCTGGATCCGGACAGACAGATAAATTAGGATCTGGAAACAATCCCAGAGGTAATACATTTTACCTATTTTATATATATTTACTTCCATATTTTGATAAACAGTATTATCTTGCTCTCCGTTGAATCATAAAAAATATTGATTTGTTCCCTATTAAAACAACAGAGTTGCAAAAATTTAATCTTACTTTACAACTTTTTGTTATGTACATATGTTGTAGAAATGCACAAGCTAAAGGTCAGCAGTGACCTTTCTATAAGATCTGTATTATGGGTTACCCTGTATAGTGTGGATACTGAAACCATGGAAGTTGGTTCTGGCAATAGAACTCCTATTTTCTTCATGTGCCAGCTCAATTTTCCCTTCTAGACAAAACAGTTGAGATGGGTGTTGTAATGTACATTTGTACACCCTTAAGATACATTTCTGAGAGAACAACAAATGTCTTGGTAATATTAAAATGTAGTACATTCTAAAAACATGAGATTAGATTCCATTAATTAATTGACAAAATGCAACATTATAAATAATTAAATTAAGAACTATCTAAAGTAAAGCTTAATTTACAATTTAAATGAATGGGCCCATTCCTAGTCCATTAGAAGGCATTTATTTGCCATTGCTTTCTTTGGGTATTTTTTTTTAAAGATGAATCTAAATTAGTTCTGGGATTCCCTAGATGATATTATTAACATGTCTGGACTGCTTCAAAGTGATAAAGACTGCAGTTTATATGGAAAAATGAACAAATCCCATCAGAATGGGCCATTTGTTGCAGTAAATTGGGTCCATCAGTCAAATCATATAAAAAATCTCAAATAATATTTTTAATGGTAGTTGATATGTATTTTGATAAAAAGTAACTTTTAGCCAATCCTTTACCTAAAATGAAAGTTATAGGATCTTCTATATATTAAAGGAATTATCATGGTCAAATATCATTCTTTTCCCATCATTTCTGAAACCTGATGGCCAATAGACTATCAAGCTTTGTACAAATTTTGGTTGATGGAGTTAACTTGCAATATTTTAGCCATAAATATTTTATTTAATCACTGAGAATTATTTGGGGAAAGATTCTGTACCAAGCAATGAGTTGCCTGCACAAAGATCCAGTTTCAATTCTTAGATGTTCAGAATGAGGTTGTGAAAGATTCTTTTTTGCTGTAAAACAAACTAGGCTCAATAAATCAATATGGGACAACTTCTTCTTTATCTTAGCCATACCATTTTTTCCCTGTGAAATTGACTTAGAATTATAAATAATTATTTTCCTCCTAAATCTCTGAATTCTTTCTTTACAGACCCTCAAAAAACACGAGTGATCAGGACCATAGTGGAAGACAGAATTGGTGATCAAGTTGTCTCAACTCGTGTTCAATCTGTTGAAGAAAAACCCATTAAATAAGCAGTCTCAGCTTTACTACAAAGTCTTTCAAAGCACAGCACACAGATAGAAACAGATAGCTACTTTCCAAAATAGGATCATCTTCCTTTCTTTTGCAACTGCTTCTTTTCAGAGCACATTTCTTCTTTGCAAATCTAGAATGAAAATGTTGACTTCATTTTCGGCATTCCGCAATAAACATTGTATGTTGCAGCAAATACTGTTACGTGTTGCTTACATATAAACTGTGTTCGTGTTGCTTATATATAAACATATAAACTGTTGATAACATATTGCTCACAGTGTATGTCAATAGTTACCAGTTATCAATAAAGGATAGCAAAATTAGAGTCCAATCAAAGGAACCACAAAGACATTTATCATATCAGGTAGCAATCACTCTAATTATCCAAATTTTATCTGCCAGGATTCTGATTTATGATGGTCCAATCATGCAAAATTATAATTAATATCATGATATTAATTATATGAATGAATAATTAAACAATATTTTATGGAATGCCATCATAATTTGAATAACTGCGATCTCCATTCTATAAGCTTTTTAAAGTATATGTGGGTAAAAAAACTCATAAAACATATGTGAGTCAAATGTTCTACTTTGAATCAATAATACTTTCTAGAGCATGGGTGTCAAACTTGATTGCATCATGTGACCTATTGCAACATATCACAATTTTTTTTATTTTGCGAACCTGGGTGGGCAAAGTTTGCATGTGACACATCCAGCACATGGGCCTCCAGTTTGACATCCTTGTTACAGAGCATTGTTTCTCAACCTTAGAAATTGTAGTCCTATCATTTCCAGGCCAACATGTTGAAGGAATTGAAGTTCACACATTTTAAAAATGCTAAGGCTGAGAAATTTTGCTCTAGAGCATCTATATCTGGATTGTTATAGAAAAGTCTGAACGAGAGCATTATTCTTGTTTTTAATATCCAAGATAGTCTTCAAGTTATAGTCAACTGTCTAAACTAAGTTAGTAACCACTACATTTTCTCAGAATCAAAGAAAAGGTGACAGTAGTAACTAGGTTCATTAAACAACTTTTTAATCTATTTGGTTTTGGTTTACTGTGCCATGAACCCAGTCACTGCTAATTTTAAGACATGGTTTATGCCTTAATGACCTTGGATAAATATGGGATCTTCTATGGAATCTTCCTGAATAAGAGCTGGTCATACAGTATATAATCGTATTCTGAGATCTGGGCTATGCTGCAACAGCCTTACGTGGATGCCCTTCAGATTTCTGTGTTGCATCTCACAGAATCCCCATCCTAAAGATGGGGGATTAAGGTATTTGGATTGTTATGAAACAATCTACCTGGAGATTGCCAGACTAGGAAATAAAATGATGGATATTTAATTTTAAGGTCTAGATTAAAAACAGTGGCAAATCTGTAGTTTTCATACTTGGCTAGAATTCACCTATAAATTCTGTAATGAAACACATTGTTTGTTGAACAAGCTACAGTGTGTCTATTTCACATATGAGACTAATAGGCTTCTTATAACACTTAAAGTTTTATGTTGCATAAATGGACTCACATTTAAAGATTGCATTGAACATCCAGAGCTCAAAATCCTTATTATAACAGATCATATTAACCTTGAACATGATCGATTATAGCACAGGACAAGCTTCAATACTCAACATATACAGTAAAATGGTTTTGTTGAATTAACCCAAGATTAACATAGATTTAAAGGCCATTGAGTGCTCAAATAGAACATAGTTATTGTGGAGTGAGCAATTCAGAGATATAAGAAGTAGTTTGGGATATTCACATATATTATGGCAATGTTATTGTTGCATTGTGGAGAGACCAAAATAAGGTTGGAGCTTGTGGCAAAAGAACCATGAAGTCTGTGTCTGATATTGGCTAAAGAAAATATTCTTTATGAAATAATTTTTCATCTTTGATCATAAAGATTGGTACAAACTAATTTCTCTAGGATTAGACTACATTTATTCTAACATTAATACCCAATATATGCCAAACCCTCGTGACTGATTCTTCTCAGAAGTTACCACTGTTTTTAAATAGGAGAGATCATTTGTATTTTCAAGACTAGTTGATTCAATAATAATCTCCTTATTTGCTTGATCTTTTTTCAGCTGTGAGCTTTTAATCAAAACTTTTATATTTTTTTCCATTTGATTAAGCTAGCTATTGAAATGTCTTTCATCTCCTGGATCTTTAATGATATGAAAAGGAAAGAAAGAATGGCAAGAAATAAAACCATTGATATTTAACAAAGTACTTAGTGAAATAGCTTTTACACAAGAAAAAAAAATTAAAATAACGTAAGGATGCTTTTCCAGAAATAAACCAAGTCACATAGCTTTTTGTATCAACACCCAGGGTGAAAAAATAACAAAGAGAAACCACTCTCCTCAAAAAAGGCTTGTACACCCTCCTATTATGAAAGACTTGATTTCATAAATGCAAAAATGAAAATATGTCTATAACAATGAGCTTTTAAAATGATGGAAAGACTAAGATGTAGATAATTACTCAATCTTGCTGAAAAGTTAATGAAAGTTTTGGCCTGGTCAAATCCACCCATGCTCCACCTTAAAAGGGGGGGGGGGGGAATGACAAATAGCCCAAGGGGAAATCAGCAGGATGGAATATCAGGTCTTATTATTAATAACCATCAGTCAAATGGGCTTGAAATGATAAATTGGCCAAACAATGTAGGTATGAAATGACATTCCAATGAAAGAACACACCTTTAAAAATTGACATATAAAAGCTTGGAGATTATTCTTTATGATTCAGGTTCTTTTGGATGTCACTGGTTCATTTTCATAGTCTTCTTGAAACTTACTGAACATCATGTCTTACTTTGGCTGTGGATCTAGGCAAACTTCTTCCTTTTGCAGTAGTGGGGCACCTCTTAAACTTTCTAGCTGTGGTATATATGGGTCAGATGGAGGATCCAGCACACGAAGCTTTAGTAATGGAGTAATTTGGGGTTCCAGATCAGGATGGGGTAAAACTGGTGGTGGTGGCCCTGGTAGTTGCTTCCATATCTATAACTCTAGTCCTGCTGGTGGTGATGTTGGTCTTCTAGGTGGAGGAGACAAAGAAACCATGCAGAATTTAAATGACCGCTTGGCTTCCTACCTGGCTAAAGTGCATGCTTTGGAAGAGGCAAATGGTGATCTTGAGCAAAAAATCAGAAATTGGTATCAAAAATCTACAACACATGTTAATGAAGGACTCTACAATGACAGCAAATATAATTCTTCAATTGATGACCTTCGAAATAAGGTAAGTCAGTTCTTCAATGGATTTTGAAAAATAAATTGAGGCATTATTTTACCAGTTCAGGCTGTTTAGCACACAGACAATGTAATCCATAGAGTCACATGCCAGAATCTATCACTGTTTGGGAACTTCATCCCACAAAATTCTGTTTCTGTCGAAATTGGTGTGTGTGTGTGTGTGATTTGAGTAGGTATCTGTCAACAACTTGTCTTGGTACCTCCATTACAAAAGCCTCTATTTATTTCAGAGATAATGAAAATGTTTATCACGGCATTACATACTTATTGACCATAGAGTACTTCTTAGCATTGCAGATTCAGCTTTCTCCACTGCTGATTTAGAAATTAATCCATCCATCCTTGTCAGTAAACTATACCAGTCTGGCATTTGCTGTCCCCATTGCCAATCTCCTATCCACCTGTGTTAGATCTGTTCCTAGTCACTTGATTACCAATTTTTGATAAAGCTTAACAGTTTGTATACATTCTGATCTACCTTTGCATGTTGGAATTGGGGGTGAGGGAGGAAATTTTACTTTTAACATTGGTTAAGCAAAGGACAACTTAAATATATCTCATTCATGATCATAGGCAAAGTAATAGCGTTGTGATGGGGACACAATGGGAAAACGTGTTATCAGATTGTGTTTTCTCATGGTGAAAGGAAAGTGGAGAAAGATTTTCCAGGCTTCTTCAGCAAAAACTGACAGCTATTTTGACAGCTATTTATAGCATAATTTTACCTCTCAATTCCTTCAAAACTGTTTTTAAGCTGTCCATGAAATTTTCATTTCTCCCTACCTCAGAATACTGAGATAGATATACTATAAACTGATTAATTTTCTCTCCAACCAATCAATCAAAGAGTGAAAAAATTGAATTTCAGTCCATGCCCCATCCTCTGAATTAACACAGCTTTTAGAATAACAAAAAAGCATCAGCTTTCTATTCCACACAAACCTTTTCAACACTTGTTGTGTAGATTAAAAATAAAAGAAAGAAAGAAAACTTGGCACATGTTATTCTTCATATAAATACATTCTCACTAAAAGCACAATATAATTTTGTAGCCAAATGTTTTTTCCAATGACTGTAATCATACTTGTCTATTGTAATGTAGTGCTTTGAGTCCAGAGGGTGGGAGGCAGGATGAAATAAAAATGCTTACACAAATAGGCAAAATCAAGCATGCCAAGTTTTATGAGACTGACTAGAAAATAATTAGAAATATTATGGTGGGTTCCAGATTAGATTCATGGGAAATACTATGTTTGTGAGAAGAAGACTGATATACACATTTGCTGTTAATCATTATGATACCAAAATGATGAAACATGTGTCATAATGTTACAATGCAAGTCCCACCCTTTCATGCCTGGGTTAGATCACATACAAGTATGTGACATGTTTCATCACTTGCCACTCCCTTCATGAATCCCCATGGAGGAGTTAATAGTTCCCATGAATGGAAAAATACCCCTTTCCCAAATTAAAGAATTTTTATAACTTTGTCTGGAGCTATCAGTCCATTTCATAAAACTCTGTAATAATGAAAATGAGCAAAGAAAGCTTTTCTTTTCTCTCTGTCTTTCATTTATATACTTGGATCATTGCTAAAAATAGATTGTATGTTTTATTACACAATCTGAGATTTCAGGTCAAGCTATTTGCTCTGTTACATATACAATGTGCATTATTTCAACCTGCTAAACTTTTTCAAACTACCTATCAATAGACCAACATTTTAGATTAACATATGCCAATAACTGAAAGATGGCTGTTAGCTTTATAGGCTTGTTAAGTTTTTAATTATCATAAATTTGTAGCAAGACCAGCTGTGTAGTTTTTCACTTACTAATTTACAAACTGAAAGTACATAGATACCTTTACCATAATAGCCATTTCAACAAAATAATAACAATTTATTTTGCAAGTTACAGTACACATCTATGAACAACTTTAAAGCTACTTTCTTCATATTAGAAAAGGATTTAAATGAATCCAGTTGCCAATTGAATTCAATCTTAGTTCTTAGATAGATAGATAGATAGAT
>JAEANM010017648.1:0-12889 GCA_017656035.1 Myanophis thanlyinensis | reverse complement strand
TATGCACCGAAGACAAATTCCTTGTGTGTTCAATCACACTTGGCCAATAAAGAATTCTATTCTATTCTATTCTATTCTATTCTATTCTATTCTATTCTATTTCTCATACCCTCTTTTCTCCTTTATTTTCATTTATCCTTAGAATAACTTTGGTTCAAGGTTTTGTCCAGTCCTAGTTTGGCAGTCTTAACTTATATCCATGTTAGTTCTATGCCAGATAATACCTTCTTGGTTTGTGGGACTAGTTTTCATAAGTGTTTGGATGCTGGCTATAGAAGCTAAACTGATGTAAGGTATAGGCTGGATTTAGACAAATGTTTCCCAAAGATTTATAATTAATGAATCAATGTATTATAGTGATTATTATAAAATAGAGGGTCCAAGAATGAATGAAAATAGGAAATAGAGTATTGGTTTGGAAAAAGGTGACTGTCAAATATTAGTTAAGGATAAGCATAATTCTTTTTCTAAAATTCCACTTTCCCTTTATTGAATGATTTTTACTGAGATGCCATCATATAATTCTGCCTATTTTTAAATGCAAGGTTAATTTTAAAACTTATTTTATCTTATTTCTTTATTTAGAAATTTTAGCATTTCATACTCTGACCAAAATTTGAAGCACATGTGTAAACCAAAATGTACTTACAGTATATCCTTGAAAATTAAATTTATTTTGGTATATGGTTCTGTTTCTATATGCCAAACACAATATGTAAAGGGTGGGTGTTTCTTGGGGTAATTTGGGCTGTTGAATGTTCCTTCCAGGCCAGTTAAGTCACCTCCGCATCTGGCTTTAAAAAGATTAAAAAAACAACAACCCCTATATCAGTATGCAGAAAATACAACATAGTTTGCCATTCTTCCTGTTCCTATCCTCTGTCAGTGGAAGGATTCAAGCTGTTTAGAAAGTATGCAACTGCCTTTACTACCTTTAAAGTAATCCTTAAAGTTCAAATTTGGATTTTTAAAAAGATTATGCACACAGCATGGGATTAATAGAGCTTTCACTAAATCTGCGTGCTGATAGAGGAATTGGCCATAAACCGATTGAGCCCATTGGGAATTAATGGCTATGTACAATTGCATGGTATTCAGTTACAAGAAGTCTTGACTCACAATCAGTTTTTAAAATTCACAGTCACAGTCAGACAGGCTATAAAACATTTGTGGTTGGTGCAAAATGTCACGTCTCTTCCTGCAGTCACATGATCACATTTTGGATACTTGGCAATCTGTTCCAATTTCCAACTAGTTGCCAAGGGCCCAGCAATCATGTAATCATTTGCAAGCTTCTCTGCTGGCTTCTTCAGGAAGTATATAGGGAAGTTGGAGAAGGTTGCAAGTATGTTAGGATTTGCCACAAAGAAGGGGGAGTCAAACTATTCTCCAAAGCACCTGAGGGCAGGACAAGAAGCAATGGGTGGAAACTAATCAAGGAGAGAAGCAACCTAGAACTAGGAAAAAATTTCCTGACAGAACAATTAACTGGTGTAACATCTTGCCTCCAGAAGTTGTGAATTCTCCAACTCTGGAAGCTTTTAAGGGATTGGACAACCATTTGTCTGAAATGGTGTAGGGCAGGGGTGGGCAATTACAGCTCCTGCTGGCTCAGGAATTCTGGGAGTTGAAGTCCATGAGTCATGAAGGAGCCGTAATTGCCCACTCCTGGTATAGGGTTTCCTGCCTGAGCAGGGGGTTGGATTGGAAGACATCCAAAGTTCTTTCCAAGTCTGTTATCCTATATTCTGAAGTGGAGAGGATGTTGTATTTGAGGTCCCTTCCTCCAGAGGGGTATCCCTCCATGTATTGGAGGAACAGACCTCAGATCTGGTAAAAATATGTCAGTGTGTGAGAGTTCATGACTTGGGAGAGACATGGTAACAAGGTCAGTCAATGAATAGGCATGGCAACTAAGTCAGCCAATGGGAGCTGTTTGGAAACTGAAACAGAAGTTGCTGTGTGAGTCAAAAGTGACAAAAAGGAACCTGGGCATGGCTTAGCTCTGCAGCTCTAAAATTGAAACTAAGTCTGTGATGAACTCTGCTCTGAACTGCAACTGCAACTTAACTCCTGTCGTCTGCTTGTGTTTGCTATCACGTTGGAAAAACCTGTTTTTTGGAACTGTATAATTACTTCATGTTATATTATAAATAAAGAGAAGTTTATTATATATAATGGTATCCTGCTGAAACTCTGACAAAACTCTGACAAAATACTAGTGAATATCTGCATTCCAGGACTTCAAGACACTGGTGTTCCATAATCCTTTCTAATTACCTCTGGAAGGATCAGAAAGGCTCCAGAGGGAAGGGGAAAATAGCTATAGCAATAGTACTTAGCCTTATGTATCACATCATAGTGCTTTACAGCCCACTCTAAGCAGTTTACAGAGTCAGCATGTTGGCCCCCAACAATCTGGGTCCTTATTTTACCAACTTCAGAAGGATGAAAGGCTGGGTTAACCTTGAACTAGGCAGATTCAAACTCCTTGCAGAGAGCAGAATCAGCCTGCAATATTACATTTTAGCCACTGCGCCACCATCTCTGGCATTTGCTAAAACACAAGCTTTTGCTAGCATTTTTGCTGGATTTGAGTTTGTTCTGCAAGTCAGCTGACAGATTTCCCCTCTAGAGGGGAACTTCTTCAACGTGCTGGAGGAAGGAACCTCAAATTCTATGAAAATGCTAGCAAGCATCAGCATTCTCACAATCACTCTCCCTGGTGATTGAAACTAGTAACCTGAACTCCCAAGTGATTCTGGATGGAGATCTCCCTCCCATCTTCTATGGACGACTTACGTGTATCTGGAGGAATATAGTAATACAATGCATGAATCTTTCGTGCAAAATTTGTGGAATCTGTTGATACGCGAAATGTTAAAGCCGAAGATGATGAGTGAAATGCTGAGTTTTGAGTATGGCATATTTTTCCTAAGACAGGTGAATTAGTTGAGGGACCATCATATATTTCAATATATTCTTTGTCACATGAGGACAGCGGGCTAAATCTAAGAAAAAAAGAGAAGATTGGTTTTTCTGTATGTTGGTATTAATGAAATCCCATGATAAAAAAACAATAGTGCAATCTTCTGATTATTGAAACCAAATAAAATATTTGCACTAAGCTGCCATTATAGCCATACTGTATCTCCTTCCTGCAAACATTACAAAATAATCCTGGCTTCATATAATTGTGTCATAATTCTACCATCTGCCACTGAAAAAAGAAAAATATCCTACAAAAATGATGCCTATATAGGTAATTCTCGAGTTATGACCATAATTGAGCCCAAATTTCTAAGCAAGACAGTTATTGAGTTTCACCCTATTTTACAACTATTCTTGCCAGAATTGTGAATCACTGCAGTTATTAAATTAGTAACATGGCTATTAAATGAATCTGGCTTTCCCACTGATTTTCCTTGCTAAAAGGTCACAAAAGATGATCACATGACTTCTCCCTTCACTTTTGCTCACATGATTTTTGTGCAAACCTGGTTTTTTATTTCTGTTAACCCCTTATGTTGCTTATATCTGGGCCAGAGATGGCAAAACTATGATGGGGGGTACCTCAAGACTGGTCTAGATGAGAGGGGAAAATTTTTTTCTCTGTGTGTGTGTGTGCGTGTGTGCGTGTGTGTGAGAGAGAGAGAGGTGGGGGGAGGCGGAGAGGCAGCAATCAAGTTAGGCGTTTTCTAAATTGTTGATACACTGAGTCCAAAAGGTGTGTAAATTGGAGGCGGTGACCCTATGCAACAAAATTTCATTTTAACGTGTCCCAATCAATGTACATTCAAAGTGACGATAAAATTATTCTTAGTGTTAAGTCTAAGTGCTCCATCACTGCTTTTGGTTGATCATTTCTTTTCTCGTTTTTTTCCTAATGCTACCCCAGGCTGAATTGCTTTGGTTTTTCTCTTGTTTTCCTTGGTGCATTTGTGTGCACAGCTTTTTTGTTTCTTTGGTCTATACGGCTAGATTTAGTAATATGATTTAGATTGAATTAGTTTTATATTAACACTTTATGAATATATTTTTTACTTTCTTCAAATGTCATTCATTTAATCATTCTGTATATTCTTGTGTCTGGTTTTATTAGCACTGTTATAGTTGTACATCATATCTTCTGGTTGTTATAGATCATCAATAAAACATTCAAAAAACAAAGTTTTGTTTCTTGTCTTTCCAGATTTTGAGGTAGATCTTCTCTCTTCTATGGATCTCCAATTCAGATTTCTTTACTGACAATACAATGCCTAACAAAACCCCAGTTCCCCTCTCTTCTCTTAATCTCACTTTCTAGTTAGCTTGCCATTTTCAAGGATCTTATTTCCTTTGCATCTTGTTACTCCCAGTTAACGATCTAGTGCAGGTTGCTTATATAATTTATGATTTTTCTGGCACAATTCATACAAGAATACTTACTCGACATAAGAAAAAATTAGTCGGATGGTTTGGTTTGTATTGGTCTCTTCCTTTATTTCCCAGATGCAGTTTTCACTTGCATTGAGGTGAATTGGCAATGCTTGATAATTTTTCGTCAGGGTTTTCACACATGTTGCATTCCGTGCTAGGAAACCAGCATTAATCTCAGTAAAATTTTATAGAGGAATTTTGACTGAAAACTTTTGAAGATTACTTATGTAAATGTAGAATTCCCATAAAAACATCTATATATTTACATGATCCTCACTGGAAGTAGTTAGTAGGCTGAAAAGATCTGACCACCCTGTTTATGTTTTTGTTTCTATTTTATCCAGGTTTTTTTGGTCAATTTTCAATGATCAATATTTTAAGCTTTTAATATTTTAGTGAAGTTGTAAGCCACCCAGATTCGTTCGACAATGAGCATATAAATTTAATCAATAAATAAGTTTTAAATGTGTGCATTACCCTTTGTCTTACATAAGAGAACAATGTAACAATTACAATATTTTTATAAACTATAGTGATGTCAGTAAGAGAACTTATCAAATATATAAGATTTTGAAGTCATTTACAAGAATTATTGTTTATTGACAAGATTTCTATACTGCCCTTCTCCCGAAGGACTTTAGTACAGCCTACTAAAACAGATCAACAAAAGTTAAAATATTAATTACAACAAATTAAATAAGTTGGCCGAATAAAATTGAAATACCAAGATAAAAATTAAAATTTAAAGAATGAAGACTATACTTAAAATATAGTTTCATAATTGAGGCAAAGATTGATTTTGAAGCGACTGCGCATTAACTAGATACGTATATTAGTTTAACTTTTTGTTCTAGTTTTCCATACCTTGTAACTCTGCCAGATTTTGTTCAGCAAAACTCAAACCAAAGAAAAATGCCAAGAAAACAGCTGCAGAAGCATATTGCCCCAGTGCAGGCATTTTGCTGTGAAATTGTTAATGGCCCTGGAAGGCCTTTTATATCTTTGCTTATTTCATAATCATTAACGTCTGAGCCCAATTTGGAGATGTACGTGAGAAAAAAAACAGGTGCTAACATTATGGATTTTGCATACTATAGATGTTTTTAAGACCAAAACAATCGATTTATAGTTACCATGTAACATCCAAAAAGCTGTTTTTACAATTGTTTGCCTTAGTCATTCAAATTCTACAAGTCTACAATTTCATAGATGGACAAATCCTAAAAATTCAGATCCCTAAGAGTCATGATCATGCAATGAAGAATAAAAAGTCTGAAAACAGATTGTATGTTGATCCACGTTGTTTGTTAAACTAGTTTCTAATGTAGATAGTTCTCAACTTACAACAGTTGGCTTAATGGCTGTTTGAAGTTACAATGGCACTGAAGAAAGTGATTTATGACCATTTTTTACACTTATGGACATCCCTATGGTCACATGATTTACATTCAGATGCTTGACAATTGACTGACATTTATGATGGCTGCATTATCTCAGGGTCATGTGATCCCCTTTTATGACTTTCTGACAATCAACAGGGAAACCAGATTCACATAGCAACCATTTTATTAATTTAACAATTGCAGTGATTCACTTAACAAATGCTGCAAGAAAAGACCTAAAATGGGGCAAAATTCACTTAACAAATTTCTCATTTAGCAACATACATTTTGGGCAGAATTGTGATCACAAGTTGAGGTCTACCTGTATAAGAAATGGTCTGTTAAAACAATATGCCTTTTTTGTTCAACAGTTTCTTCTTTAGTGTTCTGTAGGGTTCCAGTTAGGTATTTCCTCTCCAAATTTCATTTGTATTATATAGCATTATGGATAAGAATTGCTCCATATTAGCATAAGAATCCATGAATCTTTGCAGGTTTAATGGTCTATTGGAATGTGCTTTAAGTACATCTGTCTGTCTGTCTGTCTGCCTGTCTATGGAATTTATATTGTTGCCTATTCAAACATGGTGAATGAAGATGGCTTTCACAAAGAAGAGTCATATAATAAATTAATATATTAAAATCACTCCCCATCCCCTGTCCTGGCAACAGCACCTCACACAAGCCATTTAATGGGTTCCATCCTGCTCTGAGTTCCTCAGGCCCGCTGGAAGAACCAGGTCTTCCGCGCCTTCTGGAAGAATGCTAGAGTAGGGGGCCATTCTAATCTCGGGGGGATGATGTTCCAGAGAGAGGGGGCCACATTAGATATACAAAAGAATACTTCCTCATTAATAGTTGTAATACTGTTGTAATTGTAATTTGAAGGAGACGTGGTGGCGTGGTTAGAGTGCAATATAAAATAGGTTTGAGGCACGATAGCAAATATTTGTTGGTAGTGTACATTCCATTTCTCATGCTACCATTGAAAGACAATACTTGAAGCTGGTTCCCTCAGTGAGTCTTCCTTGCTGTGGAGCTGCTTCACTTTGAAGATGCTTTCATAAATGACAATGTAGAGTTAATCTTGGGAAGAAATTAACCAGCCTTTAAAGATTGTGTGAGATTGGGAAATTATGGAACATATCACACGTTCCTGTAAAGGAGGTAAGGGAAATGTTAAAGGGAAATGTTAAAAACCTCTGCTTTAATTTTGTTTGGTATGAGGTGAAACATAGACAAACTTAGGTTTTCAAGATTCTGTTACTTTAGCTTGTTGCAAAAAAAAGCACCAGAGCCATGGTGGCACAGTGGTTAGAATGCAGTATTGCAGGCAAACTCTGCCAACTGCCAGCAGTTCAATTCTCACCAGTTCAAGATTGATTCAGCCTTCCATCTTTCCAAGGTCGGTAAAATGAAGATGCAGATTGTTGGGGACATTATGGTGATTTTGTAAACTTGATAGGGCTGTAAAGTACTATGAAGTGGTATTTAAGTCTAAGTACTATTGTTATTGCTATTCCTGGAATGTCTGCAATGCCTGATTCTTGAACTGGCCTATCTCAAAAAAATCTAGGTTTTTAGTTCCCACAAAGTCCTAACCTTTGACTACTGTAGCTTCCTGCATTACATGAATGGGAGGACAAAACTGGGAGGATAATTCAGTGTCAGATATCATTATGGCTTGTCACACTATCAGCCAGGTAACGAGACTGGATTTAGCCTCTTTAATCACTTACCATTTCTATAACATCAATCTATCTAATCAGCAAAACTCAAAATCAAAGTTTCCTTTTTTTTCCACCTCAAGCACAAAATCCAAAAGCAGTTTCCAAGAAGAAACAAAATTAATTGTGTTCTTTACTGTAAGCAAAGCAGTCAGTTTAGCCTCCTCTGCTAATTCCATCAACTTTTGCGGCCATTCGTGGTGGAAATCAGTGTCCTTCCATTTTTGTGCATAAAGCAATCTTGCTGCCATAAGCATATATCAGACCAGTTATGATGTTTTACATCTTTTTGAAAGGCCAGAAAAATGAGGGCCTGCCTACCCTTTGGGGAATGAATCTTGCACAAGGTAGGAGTAATGGCAGAGAAGCAGCTAGTCACAATTCTTTGACTGACAGGTCTGTAATGTATCTCTCTTGCCTGACCGGGAGGGATGTGCTGATGTAATGAGACAAAGATTCTTATAGATTTTTCCAGGGTACCTGGCAATGACCTAGATCCACAGGTGTGATATTTCTCAACCTCATATCATGATGAGGCAGTACTAACATCTGAAAATGTGCACATGTGGGATTATTCAAAAAAGTATTCTTGATAGTGTGATACGAGACATTTTCTGATTAGCAAGTGATATGCACCTGTGTAAATACAGGACTGCTCTGGAAAATTGGCATTCACCTCATTCTGTAAACGTAGCCTTAATACACTCATGATGGGGAAGGATGTGCATGACTGAATCAACACTGTTGTTGAAGTTTAAGCCTATAATGTCCGGAAGAATGCTACGTTTACATTTTATTTTAATGATTCTGGATGGACAATTGGACATGGGCCCATTCTCATTTGATATCCAGTTACACAATTGCTATTTTTGTTCAAGTGTATCTTCCTTAAGCTTTAAAGGTATTCTGTTCAAGTGCAGCTCTCTGTAGTTTTCTTCTAGTAGTTTGTTTTAGGGACATAGAAACTAAATTACCCTCATTGTTTTACAGACGCCATAGGATCTCATTCCCATTCTGATTTTTGCATTGCAAACCTCCCTTTCTTATTCCTTTTAGTGACAAGTTGTTTTCCATGCCAATTAAATTAACCAGCATGTCCCTCCAATCCAGTTTTAGGCTAAAGTTGAAATGAGGATTAAAATCTTCATTTCCTTAATATTAAGCTCCCAAGGTGGAGTGAATATTGACACTAGCTGTTTGCAAGAAAAAGTAATCTGCACCTAAGACAAAACTGTTAGAGAAATATTGTATACAAGTTTGACATTGGAACCTTTGTATTACATACACTAGACTTCTCTGGTCATACTTGGATTATAAAACTTCTACTTGGGGAAGAAAATAGTTAGAGTCTTTCCTTTGTGGAGAAGATAGTGTTTTCTTTCCCTCATTTGCAATGAGAAATTTCTTTTGAGCTGTACTTATTAATTTTTACATATTAACATATAAATGTTTATATATAAATTTTTAATTTTTAGCATTGTATTTCTTTTTTATAAATGATTGAGTATAAATGGACAAAGAAATGCATATGAAATCTGAAATTGCAGAAAGGGCTATGTGTAAAAGCTATATTAACTATTTAATAGTAGGGGAATTTTTTTTACTACTTGAATTAACATTAAGAATTTTGACTATGCATGGATCTCCATTAAACCAAAACCTTTTCTAAATAACAAAATATGTAGTAAAAGAGTCCAAGGCTATCTTTCTTTTCAAGAGAAAAAGACCAAAAGACCTTTTAAAAATAGTTTGGTAGTTGTTGTTGTGAGGGAAATAAAGAGCACAGTACTTTATACTGGCAAAATATAGATTAATTTGTCCTGAAAGACACAGTCTAAATTCTTCATTGGGGCAAATCAAAACAAGTTGAACAGTGCAAAATTTTTATACAATACTACCCAGAACAGAATTCATTTCCTATTTATATTCCTTTATGGAATTAGGCTAACAGACCTGACATTTTGCGTCCATTTAACAATATTGAAAATCCATTCCTGCATTATATCATCACCTACTACTATTCTGTTGTCATTTAAACAAAGGTCCCTACAGCCCATTAGTTTCAGTCTCATTTTATATTTAATTATTTTCTTTAGAGCAATTTGTCCTATGATGGGTTACAATCTTGGATCAGACTAGAATGTACCATTTACATATTTGGATCATAATTATAGAGCTGAAAAGATCAATACTCATTTATAGTAAAAGGTAAGGGCTTTTAATTTAGTCCATACTACTGAATTAGGGATTATTGCCCTCTTTTTTAAAATCTAAAATACATTCTTTGACTCTTTTAACAAAATTATTTGATATGGTTTTCTTCTCTATGCCATCCAAGTTCCATTCGTTCTCCACTTCTGAGGCAAATTTAACTTGTGCATTAAATAATATCCAAATTATTATGCATTTTATTGTTCTAAATGCTGAATGATGTTTGAGTCAATTGAATAAAACCTAGATATAGTGGCCTGTAGCTTCACAAAATCGAAATATAGTCTCAGTGTATTACCAAATGATAAGAATAACATTGGAGTAATTGTGGATAAAAACCGTTTACTCTGACAGTTTCCCCCAATGTGATTAAATACTCAAAAACAGAATGTTTCCACCTATCTTTATTTATTTCGCTAGATTGTTAAACTAATTAAGTATGATGAATTAAGGCAAACGAGTTATAAATGTTCCCACATCAAATCACGGTGTACCAGATGACAGGAATAAGGACGATAGATAAAAGCACAAAAGTGAGAACATTTAAACATTGAATAGTTCAATTATATAATAGAATCATGTGAAAAACTGTCATTATTGAGAAAGATT
The DNA here is from genome assembly GCA_017656035.1 of Myanophis thanlyinensis. Taxonomy (NCBI): domain Eukaryota; kingdom Metazoa; phylum Chordata; class Lepidosauria; order Squamata; family Homalopsidae; genus Myanophis; species Myanophis thanlyinensis. Next base: position 2,541 of record JAEANM010017648.1, on the reverse strand, counting down.
TGCAATGATAAAGACAAGATCATGCATTTGATTACATTCAAACTGTTATTCGTTTGGTAAGCATGAATAGCCCAGAAAAATTATTTCCATGCTATTCTATTATTTTGATAGCAACCTTGGTAGCAACGAGAGGAATAATCCTGTGCTTTGCACACAAATACTTTGCAGCGAATATAAACTGTGGAATAGTTGTTGCTCAATGTGAAAGATTTAAATCTGAAGCTGATGCTTCGCCTGTTCCATGAAGAAAGAAGTTGGTATGTACTATCCATTTTGCATCTGAAAGAGATGGAACAAAGACGATGTCATTATTTTTTTAATTAGAACCTGCACAAATACAATTTCACTGTATTAAACTAGCAACAGGTTGCTCCAGTGAATATCATACCTAAGAGAGAGCATTTGTTCATAGATGTACTAGTTTGCAAATAGTTGCATAATTGCAAATAGATTGCTAGTCAACCCATTCTGATAGTAAAATACACAAGAATGATAAAAGAAGATTATAAAATGAAAAAAAAAATGAAAAACCATACATCCTTTGGACAATGGACTATGCTGAGTGCAGAAAAAGAGTAAGAAATACGAAGCCCAAAAAATTAGAAGCCCAAGATAATGGAATGAATCAGAAATAGGATTAAGTCTGATTTATACCAACATTATTCACAATACGTCTCCGTACCATTTGGTCCTTGCAAACTATGTACATGCAACACTCCATACTTTTATTCTTTGAAGTTCATCAGCTTTACAAATTTGATCAACTGTATACATTCCTTACTTTCTCAATCTATTCATTCTTCTTTTATATGTTGTTTTGCGATTCAGTCCCATTCATTCTCTCAGTATGAACAACCTTCACATACAGGTAATCCTTGATTAGTGACTGTTCAAAGTTACAACTGCTCTGAAAAAAATGACTTCAGACTTTTTCACACTTACGACTGTTGCAGCATCCCCATGGTCATGTGATCAAAATTCAGAAAGTTGGCAACTAACTCATATTTATGATGGTTGGTCCAGATTCACTTAACAACTTAATAACTGTGACCAGAAAAGTCATAAAATGGGCCGAAACTCACTCAACAAATGTTTCAATTAGCAACAAAGCTTTTTGTGCTCAATTGTGGTCATAAGTCGAGGACCACCTGTATTTCTTTCATACAGGACACTTTTGTATTCATCTGCTTTCATTCAGCATCCATTCCTTCTTGATCTTATCTCATTTTATTTTACCTCACACTTTTTAAATAATCCATTAATACTGCATTCAACTTATTTTCATGTTTCTCCTGACATATCAAACTCCCACTTATAAACAGCCTTGCACACTGCCAGTTTAATTTATTTTGACAAGCATTAACCCCTAGTTATCATGACCATTGGCTGGCTGGCTATAGTTATGGGAGCTGGTTTAAAACATTTGGAAAGCATCAGGTTGAGACAAGCTCATTTAGAGGCATTACACGAAAGCTTCCAGAAGAGTATTCTAGAAATGCAGATAAAGTGAAGATAAAATGTATCTAGATATGACAAGAGAGGCAAAAAAAGTAATGATTATGTGAAGAAATATTGATTTGAGGCCTTACCCTCTATTTATCATGAGATAAGTCTCAGTTTCAAAGTTGTAACGATTAGGGGATGCCACACAAGAGTCTATGTATAATATCTGATTTCTGTTAAAGCTGTGGATTGTGGCTTGGATGTATGCATTCTGGTTCAGGCTCATAAAGTAACCCATGTTATTTATTGGCTGTGTAAAGAAAGGTGATTCATAAAATAAAAATTCCATATGAAATTTTGGCCCTTGCTTTATGTATTCAAATTCATCAATGTTGTGGGTGATTTCCATATTTTTGGTGGGCTCCATTTTACAGATGAATCGAAACTGAGGATTTACGCCAGTCCCAGTGCTGCTGACAGTATTGGTGAAAGTGCTGATCTTCCCATAATTCTGTTAAAACATCAAGCAAAATATATAAACGTGATCGCTTTTAAAACATTTGATCTTCACCCATGACTTAGTAGAAAGAATTGCTGCAATAACCCTCTATTCCCCTGGAAGGAGCTAAATAATTAAATAACTTCAACATTTACAATATTGTTTTCAAACATTCCCCTCCCTATAGTTCTTTTAAGGTAAAAATAGCAAGGATGAGAGTCAAAAAGCACAGTAATCTTCAAATTGTATAGCAAAGTGCCAGCATAGGAGCTATAGTAAATAGCAAGTCTTTACTCAAATTTTAAAAGAAACTTTAAAAACTAAGGTCTTAGGAAAGACTGAAGAATCCGCCACCCTCTATCACTTGCTTTTTTGCAGCTGCATAAAGATAAGCCATTTAACTGCTTGTACATTTTTTGAAAGACGGACAAATGATGGATTATCATTTTCTGCATTTATAGTACATCTGTAAGAAATAGAATATCAACCTACTTTCTCTGGCATTTTCATGCAATGATATGCCTTTCTGGTTTGTTTTTAGAAAGGAGAGACAGACTTGAATTGTGAACAAACAGCTCTTTTTATTAATCAGACAGACA
>JAEANM010017647.1:0-12889 GCA_017656035.1 Myanophis thanlyinensis | reverse complement strand
CTGGCCCGGCCCCTCTGTCAAATTTTAGAAACCATTGTGGCCCGCGAGTCAAAAAGTTTGCCCACCCCTGCCATAGAGCCAGACGAGAAGGGAAACCTTTACCTTTAACTTGAATATATTGTAAACATAACATCAAGATTCTAGACAAGGATTAATCCATCCGAATATTTATCACTATTTTAAAAAACAAACCTCAAATGACAGCATGAGTGACATTTATTTCTAGATATTGGTTAATGTATTGCTTTGACTTTTAAAGCCCTAAATCACTTTGGACCAGATATTTCCTCCCATAAAAATCAATCCAATCTCAGATGTTCTTCAGAAGGTATATTTATTGAAGGCATTTAACAATTAAAATTAAAATTCATCCTTTTTGGTGGTGCCAAATTCAGTCTGAATCTCTGGAAGCACTCAGATAGCATTATTATTGAACTTTAGGCACTAAATCATGGCATTCTCCCACTTCCCTTTTTATGTTAGTATTTGTTTGAACTGTGAAAGACAGTAAGCATGAACATAAAAATAATGCAATCCCATCATACTCAAAACTAAGATGTCAGAGAGAAGTATAAAAGTTAATCCCTAATATTTCACTTATAGTTACATGTTTAATTGCTCACTTCAAGATATGCAATGTGTGTGGTTGTTGTTTTCCTTCAGTTTGTAGTTTGTAAGCTGTAGGCTTCTGTATTTTTATTTCATTTTATTCTCAGTTATTTCACCTTACACAATTTTTCTCTTGCAGCCAAAATAGCAGAGATCAAGAAATCAAATGCATATGTGTGTCCGCTATACAAGACAAGTGAACGCAAAGGCGTCCTTTCGACAACTGGGCATTCAACTAACTTTGTCATTGCAATGAAGTTGTTAACTGAGCAGCCAGTCCAGCATTGGATCAAGCGAGGAGTTGCTCTACTTTGTCAGTTGGATGACTAATTATATAGAACTCAAACCAGATGAGGCTAATTACTCCATTTCTTTCTTTCCCTAGAACAAAGGACTTTCTAAATATTTTGATCATTTAGACTTTCAAAATGGTATTTTACAATAAACCGAACCCATTCTTGTTTATTGATGCTTTTTCTTCTGTTCTTTTATAACAAAAGTGTTTAATGTGCAAAATAACATACTATTTAGTCCATCATAATTCATTTTGAAGTTGTTGAAAAATAAATTTCCTTTTGCTCAAAAATATTGTTGCTTCCTTTCAACTGTTAATAACTGAATATCTAAAACATTTGATTTAGTCTGTGTTAATTTCTGCTTTCTAGACAACTCTTCTGCTTTTTTGGGAGGGTGAGAGACTCTAGAAGGTGGATTAGATTAAAATCATTAACCCTTCATCTCTGGCTGGACAAAATATCCTCAGTGAACCATTCTTTTGCAGCCATGTTTTCGCATCGTTTGTGTGTATGTTTTTTTCAAAATATAAAAGCATTCCCCTTTGCTACTGATGTGTGGATGGCACGTATCTTTACCCCAAAATTAATTCTTGATCATATTGTGGAAAGAGTTGTTGTGATAGCATAATCAATAATATGTGTTATGTGTTGAGGCATCATTACAATCTAAAACTAGCAGGCAGAACAGAAAAAGCTAAAAGTCGATTTTTATTTATGGACTATTTTAGCACAGTAGCTTTGTTTTTGCAACATGTTTAAGTGGAGTGCAGGCACAGAGTAGAACTATTTAATGGAAAATAAACTTGCCCTTCCAAGTTCTGTGATTGAGAGAATAATCTGGAGGATCTCTGCAAAATTGGTGCTTCCTTAACACTTCCTCTTTGATTCAAGTGCACCTCCTATTTATACAGTACAGCAACGGCTGCTAGTACCAGAGATATACGTCTGGTATAGTTTTGGTCAATTTTAATGAAGAATAATACCTGGATTCTGTTGTTGCAAACAGGCATTTTGGTTTCTGATATGATATTTGCTAACACTCAAACCAAACTCTCTCCCCAAAGTCAGTTCCTATACAATCCTCTACAGAGGGCTGTAAAGCATCGTGAAGTGGTGTATAAGTCTAAGTGCTATTGCTATTGCTAAGAGTAAACATTGCTTCATGGCTCATAATGAATGAATCAATGTCCTTCATATTTTTCTATGTATGACTAGTTATCTGGTATTGAATAACTTCTCAGCTTCTTGCTGCTGCTTTAATTATATGTGGTGCATTTAGGAATTTCCTCAAACAAATTACATTTTCCTAACAGTTATTACAGTCTGATTTTAAAATGCCTGCTCTTTGGATACTTTTTGTTATTTATACATAGGGTTCATTTGCTGACCCTCATTTAATCCGTGTGTCTTGTCTGCAAGAGAGAATGTCTTACAGTCAGATATTTATAGTGAGTTATTAATGGCTGCAATGATGCAATAAGCTCAGGATCATTTTTCAATACATCAAACATCACATTTGGTTTTGACACTTGCTTAGAGTGAGCAGTCTGTGTGTTTCAAATGTGGGAGAAAGGTGAGGAAAATGTGTGTTGGCATTATAAAAAGTCAGTTTTCCCAAAGCTTAGCTTCCTAAGCTATTTCTAAATAATAAAAGTTAAATGTTGGCATTTCTGGAATGTTGTTTTTTACTATTCCAGGAGTAACAAAAGTGTGTGTGCGTGTTTGCATTTGCATGTTTTGCTTTTTGTACGTTAGCATTCCAAAGAAAAAAAGCATTTTGTGATTTTCTTGTATCCTATAAACTTTGCTTAATAATTTTTAACACTTTTTCAATATTTATGCATTTATTTATGCATTTATTTTGATACAGCCACATGAAAATATATCTCAATACCATTGATTTTAATGGGGGAAAATAACTGAAAACAATGCTGGTTAAAATGCTCCACTTTGACTTAGTTCTATCACTAATTCTGTTACTATGGTGTAAGCCATTTTTAAAGTACAACAGAGTGTTTCCTGAACAGTAAGAGATATTGAATCAAATGCTAGTTATTTTTTTTACAAGGAAACATCTGCATTGCCAATGATATTCTGTGTTTGTTAATAAAATCCAGATGTTCATCTCTTTCCATTCAATCCGAGCAGCTTTCAGCTGAACTGTTGCTTTTTAATGTACATGACCCAGCACTTTCTTTACACATACAGCAAATATGTGCAGAGTGAGGAGGAAGGGAATTGCAAAAGAGATCAGTGGGAACATGTTGAGCTGAGCAAGGGTGGGTGCAGTAAAGATAGGAGAACCAAGCATGAGGAAGAATTAGGCCCTCAAACTCTGGGTTCCTTGGCACAGGCATGTGCTCAGAAAGCAAAAACAAGTCAAATTGATAACCTGGTCTGCCCAGGTTGCTCCTGATGGTTTTGGTATCTGTCAAGTTAATGCTCAAAAAGAGATTGAGACAGGACAGTTAAGAAATCTTTGCTTTTGTTTATCTTTATATATTTCTATGTCTCTAGCTACTGATATTACTACAAGGTGCAACATTTAACCCCACCTCATTCTGTAATTTAAGCTATGTGGTTTTAACCTGTATGATACTACAAAAATGCATGATGAGGAATCTGAGGATGACATCCCTCTGCAGCTTGTCATTCAGCAAAGCCTGCATGACATACCCGGGAGCAAGACGGTGACTACTGCAAAAAGTGACAGGTGTGCCCTGCCTTTGATATATTATTTCTAGCATCTGTTAAAATCTTTCTTGGATCAGAGACTATGTAATTTTTTGAAATACAGTTTCACAGAATGCTATGCAACTGTTCATAGAATATTGTTACAGGCATGGGATTTCCATAGTTTGTATGTTTATGTGATGATTTTTGTATCTTTAGAATGACACATATTTTAGTTATAAATGTGGCTAGTACCCATTTAATATGAAAAATCCCTCCAAAGAAAGATTGACATAAATATATAAATTATAAAATACCTGTTTTATTTTTCATTATGTCAATTACAGCATTTTTAGCTCTGTTTTTAATGTTTTATTAAAGCAAAGTATTGAGCTTCCACTCTAAAGAAGGGTAGGCAGCAGTTTTACAGTTGGGGATTAACTTCCTACTCTGGGTAGCCAAGATCCATATGATTACTAATAATGAAGTGAGTGACTGGTGATTTTATCAGAGGGATAGGCTGGGTTTTTTTTCCTTTTTAATTTTGGTTTTAAATTTCTTTTTCAGTGTCAAATGTTCATTAATCCTGTTAAATAAAGTTTGAAATTGAAATTGAATGCAGTTATTCCATTCAATGAGAGAAAAACAAGAAGAATGGCACATGTGTTGTTTAATGAAAAGAAGGCCTAACGTACAGAGGAGAGCTCTGAATTCAATGAGATAAAGAGTGCTGAGAGAATAAAGGGGGAAATAGGGGAAGTTGTACGAAATGATTTATGTAGTTTTCAGCCATAGAAAGCAGAAAGAGAAATACAGTGGTACCTCTAGATAAGAATGCTTCATGTTAAGAAAAATCCAAGATACGAAGGGTCTCTCGAAAACTATTTTGCTTCAGGATAAGAAGAAATTCCAAGATACAAAAACACAATCCTTGTCGTCCTGAGAGGGGAGCCAAAACCACGTATTGGCTGAATGGGCTGCTTCAACGTAAGAAAAATTCAGGATACAAAGGCCACCCTGGAACGGATTAATTTCTTATCTTGAGGTACCACTGTATGAGCTCTTTCTGAAAGAAAGAAATAAAGGCAGAATTTGATAAAACTGTAGCTTTCACATATGCACACATACATGCTAAATACCTTTAAACTGGGTTCTTTTCCCAACAGACCTGTCCGCAAGAATCCTAGTGCTTAAGGGTTTCAAATGAGACTGAAGGGAAATCTTCCCTACAACTAGTGACTTGGATATTTGGGCTTCACCTTAGCATTGAGGTGAACAAACTTTGAGTCAAATTCTCTACAGCCTAGAAGAGCACGTCACATTAATAGGTCTTGCTGAACTTCCAAATCAATAGGTATTGGCATGTTACTCAGATACAACTATCATGAGGATACAAACCAAAAATAAAAAATGAAAAGCACTAGGGAGTGTCATTTCTACTCTGGTAGTAGTTAAAAATGCAGGTACCTGTCAAAACATGTAAACTCAAGACAGAGAGTTTGGTAAACTATTCCAATTCCAGAATACCCCAGGAGCTTAACTTGCCAGGTATATAGGATGTTTTTTTCCTGTATGAAACACCAATAGATTAAAGATACAAATTAAATATTTTCTCTTCTTTCACCATTTTTTGCAGTTTGAAATTCAGTTTGATCTGAGAATATTTCTGGTTTATTTGACTTTTTTTTTTAACACTATTGCATTCTGTTTGCAGCTTTTGTTTCACAACAAGTCCAGATTACAGAAAAATCATCACTGCCATTCGGACAGTTAAGTAATAGGTTCAATTTTCTTGGGAATGTATAAAAATGCACAAATGATCTCAATTAGTTGACCTCAATCCTCATGTGCAGAAGAATTAAAAGTAGCACCTGCAGGTGTGAGGCAGCCTTTCATTATTTTAACAAGCGTTTGTTACTTATTAGTAAAACAAAGTGGTCTTTGAGTTTAAAGAGTGTAAATTATAGATCTTTCATACTCCTAATAGGTGAAGAAGAGTCTTTACTTAAGTTGATGAGGAATGGATCTGCTTTTCAGGAAGTAGACTCCCAAGGTTGGCTTCCTCTTCATGAAGCAGCAGTACAACCAAACAAGAATATTCTAGAAATTACTTTGAAAGGTAACGACCCTTTGAGGACTATGTGTGATTCTCGTCAATTTCATATACATTAGCTTATAAATTCAAACAAAACTTTTTTCTTTTAGCCTCACATCCTACTGTCTGGCAACAGACCAACCTGAAAGGAGAAACTCCTCTGTTTCTAGCTGTGGAAAAATGTCTTGTGAAAAATGTCAATCTTCTGCTAATCAATGGCTTTGATCCTGATACGAAGAATGAAGAAGGAGACTCTGCTTTAATTATGGGTAAACCAGATGATATTGTTTGTCTGACAATAATGAAACATTCCCAATTACAAAATAATGATAGCTTGCATTGATTGAAAGTAGTTTCCCATGCCAAATTTAAGGATATAGTTGCCTATATGAGAAGATATTTTCTGTCTAGAGATTCATAATCCAAAAAAGACATTTTTTTCTAAATGTGAATGAAGAACAGCACTGTAAAATGTTTATCTTTTTTAAAAACTGAAGAACAGATTTGTTTTAAAGTTAGGACTTCATTTTGCTATGTGATTCTTTTAATCATATACAAGCGGCATGTGGGACTGCTAAACAAAGGTTTAGTCTGATATGCTCAGTGGAGATCAAATGGTTTAATAGCTGAGAATTAAATGAAATTTTCAAATGTTGCTCTGTCATATTTTAATATTTTACAGCAATTAAATATGAATCATATGAAATTGCTTCCTTATTGATACAATTTGGTGCCAATACCAATCTACAGTGTGTCAGCAAAAGGACAGCTTTACATGAGGCAGCCAGATTAGGCTTGAAAGATATGGTGGAATTACTGCTTTGGTCCAAAGCAGATCCAGATCCACGAAGTTCATTTGGGCTCACCCCTCTAGCATTGGCAGCACAGAATGGGCATACAGAAATTCTGGAACTCCTATTGAGTAAAGGTGAGATACTCTGTATAAACCCTTCAGTGTTAAATGTACTGATCTACAGAACAATTCTGCTTCCTTGATATCAACAATGTGGTAATTTTATGTTGATATAAATGAAAAACATAAACACCATGTTATTTCTGAATTATTATTAAAAGCTTATTGCTGTTTTCACAATAGGTGCCAACATACTTTCCCAAGCATCAGATTCTGCATCTATATTATTTGAGGCTGCTGGAGGAGGAAATCCAGATTCCATCTCTCTCCTTCTAGAATATGGAGCTGATGCCAATGTACCAAAGCAATCTGGTCATCTTCCTATTCATAGAGCTGCTTATAGAGGTCATTTCTTGTGAGTTAGAATATACTGACTCCATTTATGAAACTGGAATATGGGGAGAGAGAGGGAGGGAAAGTATTCTACTTAGTATTCTACTATTCTATTTTGTGGTTTATCATATCTCTGATGAGAGAAACGTTTCTTTACTGTTTGTCAAATCCTGAGTTACTAGGTGGAACTTCATCTTCAAAAACTATGTAGAAAAAGCTTGTAGCTTTCTATGCACCATTCAGCTGCTGACGTCCTTTCTACACATCTGTGAAAGGAAGTTTATTCCCTTCTGCATTTCACTGTCCTAGTCCTATGACACAAAAATATTTGTAGAAGTTAGGCCAATTGATGTGGTGGGTGGGTTTGTATCTGACCTCATTACAAGTAACATATGTACATTATGTTTTATGTGAATATGAATATTCTGTTGCTATTAGAACAGTCAATACTAACACCTTATGACTATAGAATAATATAGACCCGAACAGGTCGTATCAACAGCATTTTGCTCCTTTTGGACTGCCCTTACTGTAGCACCTTAAGGAATGTATTTTTCTTTATAATATTTCTTGAAATAATCAGCTTGCATTTGTCTTTCTCTTTTTCTTCTCCCATTTTATTATTTGCTAAGGATTTTTGGGGAATTCTTCCCCACTGAAATTCTCTTTTTGTATGTCTTTTACTAAATGGCTAAAGAGTTGACAGTTGATGGAAGCTCTTCTCTTACAGAAGCTTACAACTTTTTCCTCTTTATGGTGATCTCATTACTCTTCTGGTATAAAGCATTTGAGGAATGATTGAAGGGTTTTTTTTTTTTTTAAAGAATGTTTATCTTTATCTTATTGCTAGGGCTTTACAGATTTTGATTCCAGTCACAGATTTCACTGCCATAAAGGAGAGTGGAATCAGCCCACTTCACTCGGCGGCGGCAGGAGGACATTCTCAGTGTCTTGAATTTCTACTCAAATCTGGGTTCGATGCTAATTTTATGTTGCATCGAAGAATTCAGAAAAACTATGATGATGAGAGAAAGTCAGCACTGTATTTTGCTGTCTCTAATGGGGATATTGAGTCCGCTCATTTGCTCCTGGATGCCGGAGCCCTACCAAATCAAGACCCTATTAATTGCCTCCAAGTGGCCTTGAGAATGGGTAACTATGAACTCATCAGTCTTCTGCTTCGCCATGGAGCCAATGTGAATTACTTTTGTAGAGTCAATACAACCCATTTTCCATCGGCTCTGCAGTACACACTGAAAGATGAAGTCCTGTTAAGGATGTTACTGAATTATGGATATAATGTTTCCTGCTGTTTTGATTGTCCTCATGGAGACAGCAAGCATTCCAAGTACTTGTTTGAAGGGTGGACTTCAACTGTGATCAAAGACACAATGGTAAGCACTTCCTGGGGCAAATTAATCCTTCCTGTATATGCTGATTAGTACTTACAAGTTGCTCAGTGTTTAAGGGACTGTGGGATTTGTTTGGTTTTCAAAACTGAGAAGGATCATGATCTTTAAAAATACATTGAGCAGCGACATTATGTAGAATAAATAGCTAGAGTTTAGTTAGTTCAAAGGTGTCTGCTTGGTGTTTTTTTTTTGAAATCGTATTAGATGTATAGCTATTTTGCTTTGTTTTGCTGCTGATTTAGTCTGGGGTGCATCATGCACTTTATAATATAAGGCATTAAATGCTGTGTTCTCATTTTCTTGTTTTCTCTCTCAGTTCTGTGAAGTAATTACACTGTCATGGTTAAGGCACCTGTCTGGAAAAGTAGTGCGAGTGATGCTAGATTATGTAGATCATATTAGAATATGCTCGAAACTTCAAGATACTCTTCGAGAACAAAAACTGTGGCCAGAAATCAATGCAATTTTGTGTAAGTGTCAAAGTTATCAGGTGACATTATAGAATGTAAAGATAATTGACACAATGCACTCTAATTTTCAAACTGATTGATTCATTCTTTATGTGCCATCAAGTCGACCACATAGATTTTTTTCCCATAATAGTCTGTTCCCAACATGATCTTTCAGGCCTTTCGGCATTGCATTATGTATCAATATAACTGAGTATCTACTTTGCATAATTTTCAAATTAGTAGCTGTATTATTTGAAAAACTATTTTACTACCATCTATGATTGGAATAAACCAATCAAAAGGTTTCATTTTGGCAAATATAATTTAAAGCACTTTGAATTATTTAAGGAATACTTTATATATTGTGTTTTTGACAGTATCTCCCCATTACTAAATATGACTGGATTTCTTTTTATACATCATTGAAGCAAGAGATCACAGTAATCTACTGATACACAACATAAAAAATCTTGATAAAAACACAGAGCAATCTCTTTACTACTTATTAGTTATTACTAAGTAGTACTTTCTTCTATGCCTCAGCATTTCAAGTGCTAAGGCATAGAATAAAGTATCTTCTACAATTCTAGATCTATTTTCCTCATATAATTTTATCATTGCAATTACCAAACTTAAAACAATTTTAAACTTGCCACATTGAATAAAGAACACATTGAGCACAAATAACATGATGGATACTATAATTGATGAAGCATAGACCCCATACTAAATGTATTATAACATACCAATCAGACTTGTATCCAATTTCTCGATGTAAGTACTTATGGCAGGAGTTAACTCATGCTGTATTCCAAGGGCCTCCCTTAAATGTTCAACACTGTACCACCAGTGTCAAAACTCAACTCCTCTGGGCTCACAATAATCAATCAAAGAAATTACAACAAATTAAATACAAAATAAACATCAAAGATTAGAAGGGCAGTGAAGTAAGGAGGCTCATTCTCCCTTACTAAAGGCCTACGTGAAGGCCAGAACTTCAAGACTCTGCTTAACAACAGGAGAGTTTGGGGGAGGGGGTTGTTTCCAGGTCAGAGCAAATCTGAGCAACTTTATCCATCAGAGATTATCTCAGTAATCCTCACAGTGAACCAACAGAGGAACATATTCTGAGGGACTCTCCCTATCCAATAGGGATCAGGTTAATAATCTGAAAAGGAAAATAATATGATCATTCCCTTTCAGTAGTTCCCATCACTTTTATCTCTTCATCCAGCTTTCTTATGAGTTACTCAGTTGTAGCAGTGGATAATTCATATTACATAGACCTATTATTTTATTTTCAGCAAACACACGTCCTTTGCAACATCTTTGCCGTCTGAGAATCCGAAAATGCTTAGGACGTTTACGTCTGCGCTGTCCTGTCTTTCTGACATTTCTGCCATTACCAAATCGTTTGAAAGAATATATCCTCTATAAGGAGTATGATCTCTATGGACAAGGACATCTCAAAGGAATCTACTAAGTCAAATGCATAAAAGTGCAGTTGGAAGATACCCTATATATAAATGAACAATATTAAAGCATGTTTAAAATAGAATTCTAGTTGGTACTAATGTCTGCTTGCTTTATACTACTGTGTAGTATTTACTGTGAACAGTTAATGCAACGAAACATTATCAGACCTCGCAGTTTTGGAAATTAGATTTATGGCATTTTCATTTGCGTACATAAACCATATGTTAATCTGAAATATCTAACACTGCAGAAATGTAACTTATGTACCAACACTCAAAATGATGCACTCTGGGAGCTGATGTCCCCAAACCCTGTGATATCCTATCTTCTGATTCAATGGACACCTCAATTGGTCTGGGAAAAGAATTACTTATAATGTAGATTCTATCAGTGGAGGAGGTGCTCCCTGCAATCCTCCATATGTTCACAAAATCCACTGCAATTATTTTTCCACTTTAGATGTAAATATTGAAAGCAATTTCTTAAAGATTAGCAAGAGCTAAATACAAGTGTGCTCTTTGTTCATAGGTTCATCACATTGTACTGAAATAATTCATCACATTGTACTGAAATAATTGCATGTTTTAACACATAACATTTTTGAGAAGTACAAGCAGAGCATATATACTATACTGCCTAATCTTGATCTTTTCTTTACAAATACTGTTGAATATTCCCTTTAGAAGGAAAACAATTTGCATGTGTAAGGGGTGTGAATTGGCACAAAAAAAGTAGGTCATGTGTACACTGCATGGAAGATCTTTTGGTTTGGTACTTGTATTTTTAAGCAAGACTTCTTTGTGTATCTCTTAAATATTATATTTAACTTTTACAATTTGGCTTTCCAAGAGAAGTTTATTCTTATATTTTGTATGTGTGTTATTCAGAAATCCCTTAATAGCCTAGGTTTTGCTGCTTAAGATGAATTTAAAATTCTATAATATGCCTTTTTATTGCAAGTATATTTATTGCAACTTCAAAAACAAAATAATCTTGTTTTACAACCCCAAAACATTTTTTTTGAAAAGCAGTATTGTAAATGAAGTATGTATTTCCAAATAATTGAGGTCTTGCCATATACCTTTACATTACAGGTGTATGAAAATTGTATAGCCTTGTCTTGTGTATTGCCTATATCTATTGTATATGTTTTTAGAGTTATTTGACATATAACTCTAACACAAAATATTTGAAATATTTATCAAATAGTATTGTCACAAGTATTGCTTCATCTTGTCTAAGAAACTGCGACCACTAGTTAAACATACTTTAGATCTAATTTTCACAGAACATTTTTATATTCTAATCAAATAAAAATAGGACACCAGCTGTTAGTTTTGCTTTATTAAGTACAATAAATGAATCTCTATTATATGAATAGTCTTCCATTACTGACAGATTTAAAATGCATTTCAAAAAGGTATTTTGAAATATGTTTCCAATATATGCTGTGCTTTGAAGAACAAATGCTGATTAAATATTTACATAAATATTGTAGAAAAGCATCCTCTAAAATTGACTGGATTTCACTGAAATCTTTTCCAGATTGTTTTATTACTATCAAGATTTTACTTTGCAATTGACAATATTGAGCAGACAATCACTAAATATTAATACAAATATTAAGAGAAATTAAAAGTTTTAATTGGACTTTCAATTTAAAAATCACAGTCACTGAAACAAGACTAAATAATTACTTTCTGATTAATTCACTGTATTATAAAAGCCACCCCAAATTTTTTGTACAAACCTCTTGGCTTGTTTACAGATTTCATTATGGAACATTATTTTCTCAGTTACATGATGAATGATTAGTCCTACACCATGTCATGAGCTCTGACTGCCTGACACTATCCATGTCTGAATTAGAAAAACATGTCCCTGTGTGCAATTCAATTTCACCAGGAGTGTGAAGGAGGCAAAAGTTTTGTTCAAGAAGAAATGTGCTTAGTTAGCCTAGTTAGCCTATGTATTTGTAGAAAGTGATTTCAGTTACAGATGAAAACATAAGAAAAATAAACAGGATAATAATTTTGTTGAGATATCATAAATAGTAATCCTGATTTTTTTAATCAATCCTATAAAATTAGTTGAATGCCTCTGGCTTACAATACATGCAAAATATGTTTCTATAGTTCATCAGAGATGAATATCTTATTCAAAGAAATATAGCAATTTTAACTTGAATGTTTTCCTTAGAAATATGATTCAGTACAGAAGGCAATTTAGAAAGTACATTTGTCTAGCAACAGAACACAACTGCCAAGTACATTTATGCCTTGACTGCATAACCATATACTTGTGTATGCAAAAGCAAATCCCACTCAATTCAGTGGAGTTTACCTTCAGAAGAATAAGAACAGAAGAGCTAACTCCAAGGTCTATCTGCCGGTTCCAAACAAACCACTAATCAGACAGCCAAATACTTTTTTTCTAGTCAGAGAATATTCTCGCTAGAAAATCTAATATGGGAATCAGAGCTACTGAATACAATCCACACAAGTTGGATTTTGTAAGTAACTATAAATGAGTACATTCGAACTCCAGAGCAGTAGTCTGTGAACTGTTTTATAATAAAGATCATTTGGTATTATTCACATTATAATACATCTTTACACAGAATATATTTT
>JAEANM010017646.1:0-12889 GCA_017656035.1 Myanophis thanlyinensis | reverse complement strand
TCTATTCCATCCTAAGGACTGAGTCTTGAAACTTGAAAGCTCTTGATAACTTGGTAAACACCACTAGGGTGATCCAACTTGTGCTCCAAATACCACTTGTAGGTGATGAGAGAATTTACGCCTCCATCGTCCTGGAGACATCTGATTGGTGATTATGAGAAACAAGAATATTTGGATTAAGCCAGGTGTTGGCCATCAGATTAGCTCTCTCTTATGTCCCTCAAGAGTTTTCTTTCACCCATTTAGATGCTTTGCAAAAACCTTCAATGCTCTAGGAGTTTTCCTCCTATTCTGATAAATTCTTGGCACAGCCCATCTCTTGCCTTTGCCTGACAGAGCAGTTGATACATCGGTGGAGACCAGAAATCCATCTTCTGAGATGCTGTCGTTCGGTTCTCAGAGTGAGCCAGAGGTTAGGCTCCATAGCCCAGGAAGCTTCTTCTTGCTCTGTCATTCTTGGAGTCATTTCTGCGAATCATTTTATGCTTTCCTGGGTCAGCCTAGCTTTCATGGAAACTGGAGGGGTTATTGGTTATTAACTGTCCTTCACTTCAAGGCACATTGCCTTAAGCCACCTGAATTGATCTTGCTTCCTGCCGAAATACTTAGGAATTATGAATTGCAGAGTTCCGCTGCCAAGTTATAATTATGTACCTCTGATGGAATTGTGATCGTTGCTCTTGGCTGTGTCTATAAATATACTATTTACCGTTTTGCAACAAAATGTATATATAGAGGTCTGTTGACCGGATAATAAATTAATTCTCCGCTGAAGTATTTTTAGCTTTTTTTTTATAAACTTGGGTTGGTGGATTGCAATAGAGAGGTAAGAGGTAAATATTCCTCAAAATGACAAGGAAGGAGTTGTTTAGCTTTGGCAGAGGGTGGCATTTGTCCAAAGGGGGAGAATAGAGGTACACCTAGTTGTGATAAACATGGGATGGGACAGTGTGTATGAATACAAAGTGAAATTTTTTGACCTTACTCTAGTCTTCAACTTGCAGCCACAGCTGACCTTAAAATTTGTCTTGCTAAGCAAGTCTTGTGAAGTGAGTTTTTCTCCGTTGTATGACCTTTCTTGCTAAAATTATTATGTGAATCCCTGCAGTTAAGTTAGTAACCAAGCTATTAAGTGAACTGGTTTCTCTGTTGACTTGGCTTGTCAGAAAAAGTGATCACATGACTCTGGGACACTACAACCCTCATAGATACATGCCAGTTGCCAACTGTCCAGATTTTGATCACGTGACCATGAGATGTTGCATTCGTCGTAAGTGTGAAAACCAGTCATAAGTCACTTTTTTCCCCAGTGCCTTTGTAACTTTGGTCACAAAATGAATGGTTGCAACTCGAGGACTTCCTGTAGTCTCTGAAGCAAAAACATTCAGTGTTATCCGCCTTCCCTAAATGTTTCAGCCCTGCAGAAATATCTGGATATTTAAATGGGTTCCTTGATTGATTGACAGTGGCAAGTGAGTGTCAGCTTTTAGCAACCACATCAATAAATCTTCTCCGGATGGTCTGTCTCCAGCCTGACCATTCAGGTCTTCCAATGCTGTGATTACAGCCGTTCACATTGCTTCCGGTCAGCCTCTTCTTTTCTCCTTCCTGTCCCAGCATGAGCCACGGTGGCGCAGTGGTTAGACAGTGGTACTGCAGGCTATTTCTGCTGACTGCCAGCTGCCTGCAATTTGGCAATTCGAATCTCACCAGGCTCAAGGTTGACTCAGCCTTCCATCCTTCTGAGGTGGGTAAAAGGAGGATTCAGAGTGTTGGGGGAAATAGGCTGACGCTGTAAAACCTCTTAGAGAGGGCTGTAAAGCACTGTAAAGCGGTATATAAGTCTAAGTGCTATTGCTATTGTAGACTTCCTCCAGAGAACTAGATCTTCACATAATGTGTTCAAAGCAAGATGATATGAGCCTGCTCAGAAAACAACTCTGAATTGACTTGTTCCACAATATATTTGTTGGGTATCTTTTTATTGTTGGGGGCAACATGCTGACTTTGTAAACCACTTAGAAAGGGCTGTAAAGCACTATAAAGTAGTATACAGTGCTATTACTATTAGGCTTTGCTACAAGAGGCTACAAATCCGGCCCACAGCACTGGTGGTGGAAGATGGCGGGTGGGCCATCAACATTTCTGACCCTCCGGGTACTTCCAATATCTCATGTGACCCTTTGGGAAAATTGATTCCCCACTTCTGGGAAATTCACAATAATCTCTGGGCAGCTAACAATGGATAAACAAATGACAAAACAAAACAAAACAATTTAGAACTCTCTCTCTCACACACTATAGCTCTTCCTCGAGTTACAACCATAATTGAGCCCAAATTTTTATTGAATTGAGTTTGTGGGTTGTTGGGTTGGAAATGAGGTTGGAGAACAAACCTTCAATCTCATTGATGATGTTCCCTAGTTGGGTAATGAAACATCTGCAAGGAAACAACCAAGCACAGAGAGGAGGACCCCTCATTACAACCCTGAGCTGCAAATACAGGTAGTCCTCACCTTACGACCATAATTGATTCCAACATTTATGTTGTTCAGTGAGACGTTTTTAAAGTGCCCCATTTTAAGTCGTTTCCTGTCATAGTTGTTAAGTGAATCACAGCCATTGTTAAGTTACTAACATGGTTGTTAAGTGAATCTGGATTCCCCGTTGACTTTGCTCGTCAGAAGGTCGCAAAAACGGACCACGTGACTCCAGGGTGCAGCAACGGTCATAAATATGAGTCAGTGACCGAAGATATGAATTTTGCTCACGTGACCATGGGGGAAATGCTGCATGGTAGTAAGCGTGAAAAACGGTTATAAGTCACTTTTTTTCAGTGCCGTTGTAACTTTGAACGGTCACTAAAGGAGCCGTTGTCAGTTGAGGACTAC
Organism: Myanophis thanlyinensis; assembly: GCA_017656035.1. NCBI lineage: Eukaryota > Metazoa > Chordata > Lepidosauria > Squamata > Homalopsidae > Myanophis > Myanophis thanlyinensis. The sequence continues at coordinate 9,998 of JAEANM010017646.1, read as the reverse complement.
CTGTACTCAAGTGCTGTAGCAAAACCATAAATGCAGGAGTAACCTCCTCTTTTGACCCACCTGCCTGCAGGAGAAGTTGGTTCCTAAGGACCTTCCAAAAAAAACCAAGGAGAGGATGGAAGCAATAAAGAGCCAATCAGGAGCAAATGATCAAAGTGAAGGGATCTGAGGTTGGAGAGATCTCTGGTTCAGACGGAAGAAGGAATCCTATGCACAGAAGCAAAAGTCAAGTGCATCGTAAATACAGTAAATATAATATTGATTTTCAATGGCAGAAGTGACTCATCTGTGCAGCATGAGAGTTAAAGGATACGGTTGGTTACACATGTTGCTTGGTGTCCTGGCAGGACTTATACTTTTGGAAGAGGTGAGGCTCGGCCCCTTCGCAAATTTTGCAATCTCATCCTCGTCCGCCCTGTGCCATGCAAACTTCCATCCCAGGTTTGATGATGGTGGAAATGACGAAGATGAAGTGATTTGTCTTAGAACAGGACTTGATAACCTCTGGCCCTCTAGATATTGATGTAAGCCAGTGTTTTACGAGCGCCGTTGATCAGAGAAGATGAGAATGGAATTTTTCTATTGCCTGGAACACCGCCTGTTTCCAAATTCCTTCGTTAATTTATTATTGCTTATTATTTATGCATAAATATATTCCGGTAAGTATAAAATGTTTGGTGGAACTTAGGAAATTGGGGACTGGACTGAACAGGATTCTTGTGGGTTTATTCTAGTCTGCTTCTTGGACACAGAAACATAATATGCCTATGGGGAGAATGTCATGTCCTAATAGAAACCCTGTGATTTATGTACTTGTATCTGATGTCAGCATGCTAGGAGAAAAGTAACATTTTGTACAGCGACTTCAGAATAACAGAGTTGGAAGGGACCTTGGAGGTCTTCTAGTCTATTCTAGTCTATATAGACCGTATACCCATGATGGTGAACCTATGGCATGGGTGCCACAGGTGACACGCAGAGCCATCTTGCTGGGCACGCAAGATGTTGGCCAACTTACCTCCAGCTGAGCATGCACATGCGATTGCAGCAGGAAATCCAGCTGGTCTTCGGAGCTCTCCTGCGCATGCACATGTGACTGCTTATGTGTGTGACAGTGCCTGCATGCAGTGCACGTGCATTACACGTGCAAAAACTGCATGCATACATGGTGCAGTTGCACATGCAGCGCAAGTGGAGGAGCCGCACGCAAGTGCAGAGGGTACGCACAAAGCGCATACTTTTTGGCACTCAGTAAGTAAAAGGTTTGTCACCACTGGTCTATACCTTTCTGGACAAGTGGCTGTCCAATCTCTTTTTAAAAACCTCCAGTGATGGAGCACTCACAACTTCTGGAGGCAAGTCTTTCCATTGGTTAATTGTTCTCACAGTTAGGGAATTTCTTCTTAGTTTTAGGTTGCTTCTCTCCATGGTTAGTTTCCATCCATTATTCCTTGTCTGGTCTTCTGGTGCTTTGGAAAATAGGTTGACCCTCTCTTCTTTGGGGCAGTCCCTCAAATATTGGAACACTGCTAACATGTCACCCCTAGTCTTTCCTTTCACTAGACTAGACATATCCAAATTCTGCAACCATTTGAGTGTTTCAGCCTCCAGCCCCCTAATCATCTTTGTTGCTCTTCTCTGCACTTTTTTTTGAGTGTCAACATCTTTTTTATAATGTGGTGATCAAAACTGGATGCCCTATTCCAAGTGTATCTTTACCAAGGCATTATAAAGTGATATCAACACTTCATGTGATCTTGACTCTTATCACTCTTTTAATGCAGCCTAGGACTGTGTTGGCTTTTTGGGTGGCGTCCGAATTTTGATCGTGTGACCAACAGGGATGCTGCAATGTTTGTAAGTGTGAAAAATGGTCATAAGTCACCTTTCTCGGTGCCCTTGCAACTTTGAACTGTCGCTAAATGAACTGTTGCGGGGCCCACCTGTATTCTCCTTTATTGGTCCGGCATAGTGTAATTATGAATATAGAGGTAGGTAGGGATTTTTTTGGGGAAGAAAAGTGTGGCTATTATGGATCTCTATGATTAAAGCATCTTTTTCAACTTTTACAGATGTTTTGAAGTTAACATCTGACGGATGGTCCTGGGGAACATCTGGTCTTGGTCCTGGAGAAATGTCATTTCGTTTCATTGTGTACTGTACTGTATATTGTTGAAATGACAATAAAACCTACTTTGACTTGACTTGAACCTCTGTCCCAAGTGGCCAAGGACCCTTTCCTGGTTACTTCTGAGTGAAAGCCCTTGAGAAATCGTAAGCCCAATGGCCAAAAACTGCATGGCCTTGGGAATCTCTTGGGCTGTGACCGGGTGTCTTTGTACTTTGTTCAGAGCTGAAGACTTTAAAAAAAAATGCATAATGGGGGGAATTCTTACGTAATGGTCTCTGCCCATGGCAATGGGGGCCTCTGCAGAAGCAGCAAAGAGACGTTTTTGTTATGGGGTGGCCTGACCTGCAAACTAATGGAAATTAGTTAGGCATCTGGCATTCTGGCAGTGCCTTGGCCTCACCCTGTACCATAAAGATGCATTAGCACAAAGACCTTTGCGCTGGGTTCCTGAAGCTGGTTTTCAATTATTGATGGCAGCACGTACTTCGAGCAGCCTGGATGAATGCTATTCGGCAACTGGGCTTTGTAAAAGTAATGAACTCTCAGCAACTGAAGGTCTTTGTGCTAATGAAAACTTTTCTGCAAGATTGTCTCTGTGTGTGTTTGCCCGTGAGCAAGCGCGCATGCATGTCTGCAAGGAGTGTCCTGATCGCTGCTGGATGCCAGGGCAGGTATGCAGAAGGCTTCCCCATGTCATGCAGTTAGGATGAATTCTGGAGCTCTGCAGAGTTTGAGAAGTCAGGGATTTCTTCCTCCCGCAGGTTTCCTTGTTTGGTTACTTCTGCTCCCATCCCATCCCATCTCCTCCCTCCCTCTTCCTCCTCCTTCCTTTTCCCCTCCCCTCCCTCTCCTCCTTCTCCTTCCTCTCCTCCTGGCTGGGGAATTCTGGGAATTGAAGTCCAAACATCTTTAAAGTTGCCAAGGTTGAGAAACACTGATGTACAGTACGGACTACATATTGAGTACAATTTGTCAGCCAGGTACAAATCTTTCTGGGGGTGATTTGTGTTGCACAGACTTCAGATCCCACCCCAAACCCACCCCCACCCCCCGTTTCCTGGTCTGAGCTAATCCCATAATTCCAAATATCTTTTTCCTCTCTGTGCTTGGCACTGTCCGAGCATACCTTATTTTGTACCTGCCTGTGTTTAGCCGATATAATGCTTTTGGCTAAAAGAACTGTTCGCTGGTGTGAGAAGGAATGATGCATAAGCTTCTTACTACTAATAGCATCGCACGAAGCTTTCCCAGCACTCCAGATAGTTGGCCTTTTGCTCTACCTACCGTGAGGATTTGGGAAAGGGGCAGGCTTAAAATCCATGTTGCGCTGGCCTTGTTATTATCTGCAGTCTCCAGAGGATCATTTCTATCTTAAACCTGGTTATTATTATCAGCTTATCAAATTGTCTAGTTTCAACTCCCTGGAGCAATCTTGGCATGGCTGCAAATACCATCTAGATGCTGGAATTAAGGAAGTCCCAAGTGTCAGTAACAGCATATCTGTTCATCTACCCCAAAAGGTCCACCTAAAAAGCTTACTATTTATATTTCTTTCCCCTTTATTGGCTGTTGAGATCCAATTGCAAGGAAAGATAATTCTATGACTTTCTCAGTCTGTTTTCTTCCTTTCTGTTCCAGAGATGCAGTGAATATTTTCTTCTCTTTCTTTTTCTTTTTTAAAAGCGACTCTGATTATATAGCCTGCCAAAGTTCTTTAACCTGGTAAACGCCCCAGCAGGCTTAGCTGGCATCAGCTGCTGGTCAAGAATGATGGCAAACTAACTAGAAGATGCCAAGTCAAGGAAATGTAGGCTAATAAAAGAGAATTTTGTAGGTCAAGGGTTGAATTGTAGGATCCTTGGTGTTCTCTGAGCTTGGTTGTTTTTTGCAATCCTAGGTTGCTTCTCTCCTTGATCAGTTTCCACCCATTGTTTCTTTTCTTGCCTTCAACTGCTTTGGAAAATAAATGGACCCCCTCCTCTTTGTGACAGCCTCTCAAATACCGGAATATTGCTATCATATCTCTCCCCCCCCATCCATTTTTTCCACGAGACTATCCAAACCCAAATTCTGCAACTGTTCTTCATGTGTTTTAGTCTCTCTAGGCCTTTAATCATCTTAGTTGCTCTTCTTTGCACTCAATATCTCGACCTCTTTTTTGCAACGTGGTGACCAAAACTGGAAGCAGTATTCCAAGGGTGGCCTTACTAAGATTTTATAAAGCGGTAAGAATACTTTACTTGATTTTGATTCTGTGCCTCTGTTTATACAACCCAGGATTGCATTAACATTTTTGGCTGCTGCTGCACACTGCTGGCTCATGTTTAAGTGACTGTCTACTAGGACTTCCAAGGTCCCTTTCACAATTACTGCTTTTGAGTCAGGTTTCGCCTAATCTATACTCGTACCTTTGATTTTTCCTGCCCAGGTGTAAAACCTTGCCTTCCTCCACGTTAAATTTCATTTTGTTGGATGGGGCCCATTGGTCAAATCTGTCAAAACCTTTTTAGATTCTGAGCTTGTCTTCTGGGATGTTGGCTATTCTTGTCAGCTTAGTGTCATCTGCAAATTATAATGATAACAGAATATATAACAAGGAACCTCTAAACGGAATGGTCCGTGGTAATAAAATCAAGCTAAATACATTGTCTAATTCAGGGGTCCCCAACCTTTTGGGTCTCAGGGACCACTAAATTTCATAATTTTAAATCCCACGGACCACTAATATGATCTACCTAATGATTGACCCCTGATTTAGTGCAATATAAAAAATGTAAATAATTTTTCTGCGGACCACCAAAATTTTCTCATGGACCACCAGTGGTTCATGGACCACTGGTTGGAGACTGCTGGTCTAATTGAAGAATGGACAACCTATCCTGAAAAATGCTAGAGGCTTCTGGTCATGCAGTGATTCTGTTGGGTAGAGTTAGATAAAGTATTTTGGGAGTTTTGAAGGGAAGTATATCATTTTTGAGAGGGGAATTCTTAAAATCTCCCCCCCACAAATTATTACAGTAGTCTCTAAATCCATGGCTGAATTTCAGTGATGCAGTATCAGTTTCTGAGATGGAAGGACTAGTTTAAGAGAATTCTCCAACTTTGTTTGCTTGTTTATTTATCTATTTATTTCAGGGAATGGGGAGGGAATATCTTCAAACCTTACTGCCCCAAATCAGCTGTTTTGCTATTAGGTTTAGGAGATGTGGTGTCCCAATGCTTGAGGTATGGGGAAGAGGCTTTGAAGTTTGTCTGGCCCTGTTTAATTGAAATAAGTCAAGCATCTAGTAGGTTTAATCAAATCTTACTTGTTCTTTTTCCCACTGAGTCCTCCCATGTAGGTCTCTGCAGAGAAAAGCTACAGTTCTTTGTGTTCGTGATGTTTGCTGACTTACTGACAGCCCAACCATGCAGCCAATTTCCATCACCTTCCTAGGAACTGGGTCTAGGACAGTGGATTCTGGTGGCTTAGTTGTTTTTTCGGGGAAAAATTTATTTATTTATTTATTTATTTCAATTTATATACCGCCCCTCTCCCAAAAAGGGACTCTAAAGGGAAACTAAATTGCCCTGTTTTCATATGGGAGTTCATAATTTCAAAACAGTACAATGACTTGAACTTTTTTTCCCCATGAAAATGGATTGAAGTTCAGCTGGGAGGTGTAGGAGAAGAATAGGCTGAGCTGGAAGAGGGAGCTAAATGTGTCATTAGTTTGGAATCATTGAGATTGCACAAAAGATCCCCAGTGCAGCCCCCACTCCCCCACCTGTGAATTGCAGGGACACATCTAACACCACTTAGCTTTGATCATTGACTAGATTCTTGTGTCCTGATAGCAACCATTAATTCTTCTGTGCTTTGAATTTAACACTGAGTTATGATTATTTGCACCTGACACTAGTACATTATTTGTCGGAAGCTTTTGCACAAGTTTGTACTTACAACTCCAGAGAAGGAAATCTATCATGTCTCAATCAGGATTGGCCCTGGGCATCTTCAGATGATGGGTCTTGATTGAAGGTCTCAAGCAACGGTCTCTTGGCTTCCCTTCTGACAGAAGTAAACTGGAAGAATTTATAATTTGTTTAGTTTCAAGATGAGTTTCAGATGCTGTTCTTCCCATAACTTACAGTAGTGGTACAGGGCCAGCAGGCAAGCTTGCAAGAAATTGTATGGACTCTTAATGCATTGTTGTTGCCTTTGCTTTATTGAATTCTGCAAACATAAATCCCCCAAGAGCTGAACTCTTTGCTAGAAGGCAGTCTTTTTCCTTCGTGCATTAGAGCCTCTATTGCTATGGCTATCTTCCCTGTTTGGCAACAGAAAGTGTCATACTCTTCATTGTGTAATCCCAGTGCATTAGTAAGATATTACCGTGGTAACCTCAAATGGTTGGAAATGAATAAGGCTGCTATATTTGCAGATTAAGTGTGTCTTGGATATATCATATAGGGGGAAAAAACCAAAGAATTGTTTTATTTTTTAAAATTTCCCTGGCTATTCTCTAGTCCTGGGGTCTCCTAGTGGTCTTCCATCCAAGTTCTCCAGCCTGAGTAGCGTTTTGAGTATAATGACAATGCTGAGATGCTAACATCTGCTTGTCATTTTGCAAGGCCACCATGCATACTTCCATAGATGTCACAATCTACTTTCTTTTAAACTCTTGAAAATCTATCTGCAAACTTACAAACCAAAAGGCAGCTTGTGACAATGTAGTTTAAATCATTGGAACCACTGGTTGTTGGTTGTCACAATCCACAGAACTGCAAAACCAGTGAAATATGAACAACAGGGATCGCAGGTCTCTTTAATACCCATTTGGGACATAATCTTGGCAGCTCTAATAGGATTTTCCCAGTTTAAATTATGGTGGGTTAATTAAAGGCAGAATCTATCTGAAGTGCTTTCTCCTGGTTTACTCAATGGTGACTCGGTCACCATTTCTAAGATAATCATTTGACTGGTTCTTTCACCAATCTTTTTTCCCCCTTCCATTCATTTCCATCTTGGAAACCAGCAGGACAAGTCCTGCAGCATTTTCAGAAGTGGCTTGCCATTGCCTTCTTCCTAGGCCTTAGAGAAAATGGCTGGCTCAAAGCCTAAGATGGTGTACCTAAGACAGGAATAGAACTCACGTCTCCTGGTTTCTAGCCAGATGTTCTCATCACTACTCCGAATCGGCTCTTGGCTGTCCTTTAACCTTCCTTAAATCTCTGATGGTGGGACATGGAAGATCTATGGTAATTGACTGGGATGGATCCTTACAGAAACGGATCTAAGAGCCATGGTGGCTCAGTGGTTAGAATGCAGTCTTGCAGGCTAACTCTGCATTCCCACAGTCTGGAGTTCGATCCTAACCAGCTCAAGGTTGATTCAGCCTTCTGTCCTTCCGAGGTCAGTAAAATGAGGACCCAGATTGCTGGGGGCAATCTGCTGACTTAGACAACTTAGAGAGGGCTGTAAAGCAATGTATAAGTCTAAGCACTATTGCTAGAGCTAGCTATGTCTAGAATTAACCACCTACGTGGCTCTCAGCTGCATTTAACTTCAAAACAACCATGCAAGATAAACTAGACTAAGAAATTGTGATTTTCCTCCCAAACTCTTCGAGAGCTTTCTGCATGTGAGGATTTAAAGTTACATCTGACTCTAATTCTTATATCACAGGGACCTCCAGTTCTTAGCACCCATGGTGCTTAAGAAAAAAGGTCTTCACTCTTTTTCATAGAAGGGGATCCTTCAAAGCTGGAAATGCACACATTGTGTACATACATAGCAGTATTCCAGTATCTGAGAGGGTGTCACAAAGAAGAGGGGGGTCAACTTATTTTCCAAAGCATCAGAAGGCAGAACAAGAAACAATGGATGGAAACTAATGAAGGAGAGAAGCAACCCGGACTAAGGAGAAAATTCCTGACAGTTGGGACAATTAATCAGTGGACATCTTGCCTTCAGAAGTTGTGGGTGCTCCATCATTGGAGGTTTTTAAGAAGAGACTGACAGCCACCTATCTAAAATGGTATTGAATCGCCCGCTTGAGCAGGGGTTGGACTAGAAGACCTCCAAGGTCCCTTCCAGCTCTATTCTGATTGATTTTTCCTGTATATCTTGGTAAACCAAGAAAGGGTATATAACGACACAGTATCAGAAATTAGGTCAAAGTTGATGGGGGTGTATTTGAGTTTTAATCTTTATCTGGGCATGAGAGTTAGGGAAATGTAATTCTAAAAAAAAAAAATCTTCTTCTTCTGAGTCATACCAAATTCTAAAATGTGGAAGACACTACAAGCACACCGAGACTTTGGTCTTTTTAAGAGAAATCAAGTATCGTTTGCAAGCCTTGAAATAACCAGTTTAATTATAAATGTTGCCCTTTTTTTAATACCCTGTGAACTTTGGTTAATTCTTTAAAAGCTGTAGTTGGCAGGTTCAGGTTCGATTTGAATTTCCGTTAAAAATGCAGCACTTTGTGCTCTAATATTCTGTGGCCTGCTTGACGATATTTCCCACTCAGTGTCCAATATAACAAAATAACAGAGTTGGAAGGGACCTTGGAGGTCTTCTAGTCCAGCCCGTGGTTCAAGCAGGAGACCATAGACCATTTCAGATTGGTTTTCACTCATTGTTTCTTCTTCTGCCTTGAGGTACTTTGGAGAATAGCTTGACTCCTTCTTCTTTGGGACAGCCCCTGAGATATTGGAACACTGCTATCATGTCACCCCCAGTCCTTCTTTTCCTCAAACTAGACATAACCCAGTTCCAACAACAGTTCTTTATATCTTTTAGCCTCCAGCCTAATAACTACTTTTATTGCTTAATATCGCTAAGTCAAGATCTCAAGTTACAGAAAATTGTAAACTTGCTTTGCAGATTTGTTTCCCAAGATCCCATTGGTTTCAACTTTGGATCTTAATTAAGCAAACCCTAATGATTTATGGGAGCTGGCTTGTCTGTGTGTTATGAATAAGTTTCAGTTCTCATAGTCTGCTTCACTGCTCCTACAAGGCGGTTTTGGCTCCTAGTGGAGCCCACAAGCAGGGAGAAACTAGCACAGGAACGGAGAGCTCCATTTCCTGTGTCTGGTAGTGCAGCGACGTCAACTGATCTCCCAGAACCATTCTCTTCTCACAGTCTGAAGATGTGAACATGACATTTGGGTCATACAAAGTAAACGAAATGTCAACTGAGTTGCCCCACCCCTTGTTGCTGGTCAAATTGCTGGGTCTTTTCATTATGTGTCTGAAATTTATTATCCAACATCAGGAGATTTGAGGTGTGTCATCCTCAATTCATGACTGACAGGTTACTTTCCTAATGTTGAAAATTAGTAAGCTGATACAATAAGATGTTCCTGGAAGCAAAGTAATTCAGAAATAGGATTCAGATGTGACCGTACAGTACCTCCTTTTGGAGAATCAAGTCTCTAGTCTGAAATGCTGCTGGATTCAGTTTTTCACCTGGAAAATCAGATGGAAGTTGTAGCCAGGAATGCTTCAACCTAGATTAAGTTGGTTTACAGTTTGCATCTTTGTTACCTGATTCTTCTTCTTCTTTCGGCTGTTCCTGTTAGGGGTTGCTACAGCGAATCACCTTTTCCCATCTAACTCTATCCTCAGCATCCTCTACTCTCAGCCTAATTGACTTCATGTGCTTCTTTTAGCACATCCATCTATCTCCTCTTTGGCCTTCCTCATGACCTCTTGCCTGGCAGTTCCATCTCCAACATCCTTCTACCAATATAACCACTCTCCATCCTCTGCACATGTCGAAACCATCTCAATCTGGCCTTTCTGACCTCGTCCCCAAAACAGCTGACCTGAGCTGTCCCTCTGATGTGCTCCTTCCTAATCCTGTCCATCCTGGTCA
>JAEANM010017645.1:0-12890 GCA_017656035.1 Myanophis thanlyinensis | reverse complement strand
CTATCTATCTGTTTATTTTTGTAGATTTTCACGGGTACAGGTATGCAGGTCTAGGTGTGTTCGGGTCTTTTCCCATGTAAGTCTGAGAGTATCTTGGCGACGTTTCGCCGAGGTCCCACTCACCATCCTCAGACTGGTGCCTTCTGCTTCGTGCCAGAGCGAGCAGTGTGTGATCAGAGTTGCCGTCTCTCTATAAATACTGGTGGGGGGGTTGGTGTATAGAGAGGTATTGGGTATATAGAGAGACGACAGCTCCGATCACACATTGCTCACAGTAGCACAAAGCAAAAGGCACTAGCCTGAGGATGGTGAGTGGGACCTTGCCAAAACGTCGCCAAGATACTCTCAATCTTACACGGGAAAAGACTCAAACACACCTAGACCTGCATACCTGCGCCCAAGAAAATCTACAAAAACAAATATATGTATTATGCTTTACCTGTCAATTACAAAACAATAACCTTCAACTGGTTGAACTGGTTGACCAAATTTCTCTTGAAGCCTAACCATTAACACAGAATTGAAAATATGCCATATGCTTGCTAATTAATGGTGTTATACTTAAAATTCTAGCTATCCTCAGGAACCCTATGCTTAAATGTTAATTAATATTAATATTCACATTGCTTAAAATCTTCCACACACTATTGTTTTTGAATAGAGCAGTCTTCTGATATCTATTGTTTTGCCAGTTCCAAATATGGACATATGCTTCCTTTTAGTGATAAAGGAACACACATAATAAAACTTAAAATTATTTACCAGGGTTCAATAACGGTGGTAGCCTTTTTTCTTCTTTCATTTTAAAAATCTTCACCTGAATGTAAGAAATTTCAGGATTCCAATAAATCAGCTTTGTACCGTTCTGAAATTGCTCATCAAGAATTTGTCATGAAAAAGAGTAATATGTTTGAATCTTAAATGTTAATACTGCTCCAAATGGAAGAAGGAAATCTAACCTCTTGGAAGGATAGGACCATTAATGAAAGGTGGAAAACAGATTTCATCAATTTCACTCCTGTCTGCTTCCATAAACAAGAGAATCTTTTAACATAGCATGGGAGGAACGTCAAAGATGGAAGAAAAGGACTATTTAACAATAGTCCTGTCCTTCCTTTTTAAATAGAAACCTTCCTTGTATTTTCATTCTCTTGGGTTTGATGGAGCCTTCCTGCTTATAAAAAAGCTATCATGGATCCAAAGCACTATATCCATATCACTCCTGAATGATGGAGGTAGCAATAATGATATACAGTTACTTGTGTGCTGCTTTTAAAGAATGCTCTAAAGGCACATACTGTGTGCTAGTTTATGTTATAGGCCACTATCACGGCATCAAAATTGCAGCTGTAATAGTTCTTAATTGTTTTTAAGAGTAAGCAGTTAAAGAAGAAAACTACTGATTACCTTTCTATTTATATGGTAGAAATAGTGATCAACCACACACCACTAGATTATGGCATTTTCCCATTTCTGTTATATTTATATATCTTTTGAAACCTAAAAAAAATATTTACAAAAAATTTAACTCATCTTTGAAATCCTGGAAAAACTTCCAGGAGATATGCTGGGGAGAATTGTATCTTAGAATTTTGCCGTTTTCCTGCCAGACTCCACAACTGCATTGTGTATATGCATGTAAGATGTAGAATTTAGGTACTGTTCTTGATATAACACAGACAAGTATACAATGTGTCATGCTTTACAGCTTCTTGTGTTATCACACTGTCAGCTTCGCAACTTCATTCAAAACAATGAAAAATAACATTTCTCATTTGGACATATTAAATTATTATTTACAATGTTCAGTGAAAAGATCTTAGTTATTCAACCTGTCTTTTCTTTCTTGTCCTTATTTGGCTAAGAACTGTACTTGGCTTTTCAGTAGCCTGTCAGGCATGCTAACCGAAATGGGCTGGGAGGGGGAGGGGGGAAATAAACGAGGCCAAGGAGAAAACTAAATTTGATTATGTTTAGATTTTGTTTCATTTCATTTATGTTTGATTAAATTAATTTGTTACATGGAATAAGATTATCCCCTTCTGTATCAGACTTTTATTTTCTAGTATATTAAAAAATGGATCAACTTTGAAGGGGCTCTGGGCCCACATCAGAGGCTGTTAGGGGCCGCTTGCAGAATCTTCAGTTAGAGAACTGTCTTGATTAATTTGACCACTGTAGCCAAGTCCCCGATTCTGTCAAGCCAAGCTTTCTGGGAATGAATGTTTGAATTAAATGGATTCCTCAGTATAATTTAAGAGAAAGAATCTTGAATCAGGCAGTCATTGATCTATTCCAAACGCAAGAAAAGTAAAAAAAAAAAAAAAAAAAGCATTGTAGAGAACAAGAATACTGTATAGTGTATACATTTGCAATTTTAAATAAAGACACTACTTTCTGTAATGCAGATATCAAGACTTACAAAGTGTTAATGATGTCATACGTTTTCACTACATAGTATAGAATGCCTGTCTTATATCCGTTTGTGGCTTATTACTATCCATTTTCTATCATTCATTAAAAACTATAGCTCACTCTCTTTTCAGACACCTACCCACCACCCACACAACATGCACACAGTACTAGATCTAGCAAGTTTTTAAATTTTACTCTTTTTTTCTGCGTGGAGATTTTGCAGAGCAAAGCTTTTTATTTATTTTATCATCATAATCCAAAATATCGTGTGTGAGAGGGAAGAATATGAATAGCTGAAAAACTGGAGCAAATTTTATGTTAACTGAGTAAAAATTCTTGAAATACTTCATGTTTGTATTTTGAATAGAATAATTGCACACATTAGTTCTAATTCAAAATTAGTCATATGTAATCAGATTATTAGCTATTAATTTGAGGTATATTGATTCATCCTGTAAAGAATGACTAATTGACCAGGCTAGGGAATTATGTCCATATAAACATAAGGCCATGTAGACCTAACACATTATAATGCTTATTGTTTTTTGGGGGGGATTGTGAAAATAAAATAAATAAGAACCTCTGCTACTGCAAAATTTCCACATAGAAAAAAGAGTTATATTTAAAAAAAAAACATTCTAGATCTATTAGTACTAGTATGAGTAACCATACTGAGATGGTTGAGATGGCATCAGTAACCATACAATCCAAGCCCAACTCTTTCATTGTGTGGTTGTAGATGCTATGTCAATTATTTTACCACCTTTTCTCATAATAGGATGGCTTGCTTTATACAAAACAGATAGTCCTCAACTTACAATTGGTATCTTAGCAACCATTTTAAGTTTATGATGGACCCCCAAAACAACCTGGATTCAAAGTTCTGACTTCATGTGGTCACATTTTGGACATTTGGCAAACAGCAACTCATTTACAGTATCACATGATTATGATCCTTGTGATTATTTTTTATTGGAAACCATTTATTTATAATTTCTGGCAAAGAAACACCCATTGTAGACAATGTGTTCATTTAACAACCACAGCCTTTGCTTAATGACCATGGTGATTTGCATAATGGTTACCACAAAAAAGTCATAAAATCAGGTCCGTCTCACGATAACCTTCTTAATGACCAGTATGACTTATGACCATAATTCTAGGTTCTGTTATGATTGTAAATCAAGGACTACCTGTAATGATGTTTTGTTGGTAGCATGTAACATAAGGTTTCCTGTGTTACAATTAATTAAGAAAAAAGTATGTTTTTTTCCTTAAATTCCATGTTCTTCCAAATCCTTATTCTTATTAGCACCACCCTAATCTCACCATTCCTTAATTATTTAGAAACTGCTGTGCAGTGTAAACCTGAGCAAGATTATCCAAGTCATCAAAGAACTAAGTCCTAATGCCATGATGGTGAACCTATGGCACAGGTGCCACAGGCGGCATGCAGAGCCATCTTGGTAGGCACACAAGCTGTCGGCCAATTTACCTCCAGCTGAGCACATACATGTGATTGCTTATGCATGCATGTGCGATTGCAGAGACCCAGCTGGTCTTCAGGCTTCTGCTGTGCATGTGTGCGATTGCAGCAGGAAATCCAACTGGTCTTCGGAGCTCTCCTGCACATACACACGCAATTGCTCATGTGTGCGTGCGTGCCTGCATGCAACACGCATGCATTGCATGTGAAAAAGCTGCATGCATGCACAGATACATGCGCAGATACACGTGGAGGAGCTGCACACAAATGTGGATGGCATGCAAAGCGTGTACTTTTCGGCACTCGGTAAGTAAAACGTCCGCCACCACTGTCCTATTGTGTTAGAACTTAGTTCTTTGATGATCTGGGAAGTATGTGTAGGCACTTAGTCTTAATATTTCAACCTATAGCAATTCAGTTTAATATAATTATTAAAAATTAAAATGGTATGCTGACATTTGATTTCATTATCACTTGTTTTTCTCACTTTTTAAATCAGAGGGGAGAATTTTAATTTTAAAACATTTATATGCTGGCTTTACTGGGTAGTAATTGAAATCATTTATAGTTATAAACATCCTTGCGAGCATTAAACAAAAAGATAGCAGCCAGTGATAAAGATTATATGAGCAGCATATAGTATTCAGAATATTCAACTGAGAGACACTATATTGTCTAGACACTAGACAACATATTAAAAACTGTACATTCACATTATTTCTTAAAAGGAAAAATCTTCAGGAGAATCTCCTGCTTTCAGGAGATCACCTGCTTTTTACATTTGTCATTGTTTTAATGTAATTTAATTTATATATCATTAAAATATTACTAATTGAAAATAATACAAGAAAACTGTCTATCTGTCCCTTTCTCCCCCATTCAGATTGTTTGAATTAGGAATGATTTTTTTAAATGCCTTTTTTCATATACAACTCAAAGCAATGAAGATACAAGTGTTCTTTTTTCCCATTTTTCCTGCAACAACCCTGTGAAGTGGATTGGGTTGAGAGAGAATGACCCAAATTCAGCCAGTTCAGTTTTTTTGCCCAAGGAAGCATCACATTCATAGTCTTCTGGTTTCTAAACCAGCACCTTAACTATAATACCAAACTAGCTTCCGCTTCACGAATCTTCTTCATGAATATTTTTCTTTTTCCTTTTTGTCAGATTAACTCTCTGAACCTAAAATAGCTTAAAAATAGGTTTCAGACTTGTTAATTGAAATTTGTCTTCATCCATTACTCATTTCATTATTATTCTTTTTAAAACTATTAAATCTTCTAAATCTAATATGTACGATGCTTTTTAAAAAATAGTATTGTAATAAAATCTTCAAAGCACTTTTCAAGATTTCTACTTTCCTTTCACAAGACAGGATTTTGTTTGTAAGCTTTTTAAAAGAAATATTAATTTTCACAAGAAAGAAAAAGTGCCACTCAGAACTAAAATCAGATGGCTCAAGATAAATTTGGTTGTGATTTCTACTTAGAAGATCCCTTACTGTTCTAAAATAAATAAAGATTCTCTTTTTAAAATAAAAATACTGCTTTTGACAGCTGCAGCTCTATTTTATTCAATCTGGAACTGATAAGAGAGTCATTACAGAAAGCCTGGAGGGCTGTGAATCAAATGGAATTTATTTCTATTTTTGCTTTATATACAGGAAGCAATTCTGTAGGAAGGGTCAAATTGAAACTGTATGTGGTGCTCTGATGGATGCTGCTGGGCTTGGCTGTAAACTGTGGATTTTGTAGATGAGCCAAAATCTAGAAGCAGAGGGGATAATAAGGATCTAAACTCCTACCGTGTCCCTAACATTTAAACACCAAAATTTGTCATCTCCATATTGTTCTTCTGCCCCTCTAAACTGTTGTTTCAACTGGCAGTTTATCGCCCGTTTCATAACACTGCTATAGAAGTAGCACTAAGCACGTACATATCTTCTGCGTAGTTGAAACCCCACTCCAGGTGTTGATTAGGTGGCAAAATTGGTGCTGTTGGCTGTCGGACTATATTAATGACACTTGCTCTCTCGACAATGCTGACATAGCATGCAGAAGTGACTTACCTGTGCCATTGGTTTAATATCTGAACACAGTCGTTGTTTCTCCTTAGTATTATGTCTGTGGAGATTCTCAGTCATGTGCTTTTCCAAAAGGCAACTGGACTTTCTTGGATTTTTTTTCCCCCTTGAAAATGTTTCACTTCTTATGCAAGAAGCCTGTTCCTGGAACTGAAGAAGCTTCTTGGATGAGAAGTGAAATGTTTTCAGGGAAAAAAGAAAGTCTAACTGTCTTTTGAAAAAGCACATTTGGAACAACCTTAGCATTACATCCACCAAGTAAGTACTGTAGGGGTGTGGGTACCTATATAGTCCTGAAATGGCATTGAACACACTTGTGGCTGATGAAGTGATGCTGCCAAAGTTCTTTCTCAGTTTCCAGAGGCTGTTAGGGTCTGGGTGGGAAAGAACAGCCTGAATCCTAGTAATACTGAGTGACTATGGGTTTGGGTATCTCCCAGTACCCTAGAGTTTCTTTCTTTAATTTTGGCATTCACCCAGGCAGAACTGGCATGCAATTTGAGACAGCTATGACCACTTGAACTATTTCTTGAGACACGAGGCTCTGCTTATGTCTCCTCCCATTTGGATTGCTTCAATGCATTTTACATGGAACAGTTGACCACTTGGAAGCTGCAACAAGTCCAGAATGTGGTAGCACCGGTAGTTATAATTGTGCTTTGGTATAGCCATGTTATACAGCTACTCCACAAGCAGCAATTGTTTCCAGCAGGCTTCCATAAGCAATTCAGGGTGCTGGTTGACATCTTTTAAGCTCTTCAGTACACAGGGCAGGGACTTTGCGGTTATTACATGCCTTCTGTATTGTGGTCCCTGGCCTGTGAAAGTGGGTACCCCCCACTCAAAATTTAGATACCCTTGATTCATTTGAAAGGCATCTAGCTAGCCTGTCTTAGCTAGCTTTTTTCATAGACCAAGGCACTAAATTTGTCCTCTGAGAAATCTTTTAAGGACTTGTATGGTTCCCAGGGGTTTTTTTTTAGTTTGTTTTTGAGGTTTTCATTTAGTTCTAAATTTGTTATAAGCCTTCCCAAAGTCGTTTTGAATTGGATAGCCACATACATGGAAGAATATGTACACATACTGTATGTAGTTCTTGCTTAATGACCCACAATTGGGCCTGGCAAATCAGTCACTAACCAACATGAGCCACATACATGGAAGAATATGTACATATATTGTATGTAGTTCTTGCTTAATGACTCACAATTGGGCCTGGTGAATCAGTCACTAACCAACATGAGCCATTAGGTGACACATCACATAACCATTGTTTGCAACTTTACTGCTGGCATCGCCATTGAATCTGGCTGTCAAGCATGCAATTGGTAATCTTATGGCCACAGAGTGCTGTGACAGTTGTAAATGCCCACTAGTTGTAATTACTCATATCTCAAATCACATAACGATGGGGATGCTGTGAAGGTTGTAAACATGAGGACTCATCATGAAGTAACTTTTTCAGTGTCAACATAGCTTTGAACGGTAGCTAAGCAGGGCAGTAATTAATCAGAGTCTACCTGTACATGAAACTGTTGCATAGCAGCAGACGTGTGTCATGTTGTTTCAGAATATGCAGAAGTAGTAGGCTGGTTTGCACACAGCTATAGTCTCTTGTTGCTGTGATCACTCTAAAAGGTGTTGATGAAAGTGAGTTAATGACAAAGATGTTAAGTAATGAAAATAAGTAATTGAAACAATAAAAAGGTCTACATTCTAGTCTACATGTGGGAGGATGACATGGAGATATCCTGATAGATGACTGAATAGGACTAGTTTAATATGCCTAAACATACTTAACCTGGTGAGTATAAAAGCCATTATCTTCAGTGAGACTTACTACAGAGTAAATTCAGTATGTAGTGCTGCTGAGCAAGATTTCTGCAGTCTTTCTCTGTATGAGTATGTGTATATTTCTGTCAATATATCCATTTGTTTTGCCCTGTTCATTCTCTGCCCTATTTTTTTGTTTTAAGTACTCCTTCCTGCATACAACTCACTTTTATGTTTCTCCTGACATACATAATAACTCTCTCTTCATATAACAAAGTGGGCAGAAGCATTGTCTTACATAGTACACTTTTACTTCTTTCAACAAGCTTTTAGCAGCAATCCACCTTCTATGTTTTTCTTTCATAGAAATATAGTAAGTTAAGGATAGGAAAACTGACAGATGTTATTGCAATATAGCAACTTTGGCGGTCTTACTCTAGCTAGGATCCATCATTTGCCAAGCTCTGTGGGATACATTGAGAAGTTAAGGATAGTTTCTTGAATCAAGCGTAAAAATATATTCTTTGATTATTGTACCACAGAAGAATCTTGGCAGCCCCAGCTTCTTTTGTCCATAGTGTCAATCTTATAAAATGGGATATAGGTAGTTGTTGAAGCACTATGGGACAAGAGTGTGACTCCAAATTTCTGAAGGATTGAGAAAGCTATTAGTAATATAACAACAATGCAAGAAGTATCATTGTTGCATTTTGGTCTGTTTCTTGTTTCTTTTTTAAAAAAAATTTAGAGTAAAAGTAAATATCGGAGGCTTCCAAGAGGTAATATATGGTACTTCCTATACTTAATTTTAACATCCCACCTTCCAATAAAATTTGAAATTGACCCCCAATGCAGCAACTTAGGCTAATTTTTAAATATTTTATATGGGATTGGAAGACTCTAGGAGACAATTACTTCAATGCTGAATCTTAATGCCACCCCAACTCCAAACAGATTACTCCATGTTACCATTTCTATAGGCTAATTATAGGCCATTTTTTGAGAAATTAGGAGTGTTGGAAATGTTCCCATTCCTATTTCCCTTATTAATTTTGAACAAAACAACAACATGTGCTGTCAATGCAATCTTGGATAGCCCCTTAGTTAAAGATTGCCTATCGCCCTTGTAGAAGAAAGTTGTCCACCAAAGATGTATGATAAAAATGTGAGGGTTATCATATTTGTATAAATAACATTCATGATTTCAAGAAAGAAGATTAATCATAAAGGGGAGAGCATGAATAAATTCTAAGACTAGCATATATTTATGCATTTGATCATAATGGCTTATTTTATGGTGCTCCACTTTTCTGATTTGATAGATCCTTCTTAAAAATACATAGAACAACAGTTCCAGAAGCTCTTTCCTCAAAAAAATTCAAAACTAGACATTTTCAAGTATAACCTTATCAAATTTTCATTTTGCCTATTATCTAAGAACTCCAAATTTTATTGTTGTATATTTATGATAAATGAAACTATATTATATTACCATAGTGGAAAATTTATTCTAATTGCCACATAACACAAACCTTGTAAAATATATCGTCTAGTTTAAAATAACCAGTATCTGTTGCCATAAAATTATAAATGAATCAGAATTTCTATACTTTAGTGTTTTCTCATAATAACCCCTTCCCCCCTTCTTGTACAGACTATTACTTCATATAAATAAGTATTGCCTACAGTGACTGATTGGTCACATTTCCATTAGGGGGTTGACTTGACATTTGCCCTTGAGAAATGTTTTCTTATATATAAATGGCCTGATGCAGTTTCATATTATTAGTTCTGTACTTGAGTAAGAAAGCTTGAATAGTAGCTCTATAACAAATAGGAGATCCAAGTACAAGTCATGTATTAACATCATTATGGCAATGTACATACCAGTGAGAATGTTTTATGAACTATAAAGGCCAGAGATATAAATACAATGTATAACTCTATTACAGAATCTGAATGAGAAAAGAAATTGAGCTACTACAGTATATTCAAAATTTCATATAACTCTATTTTAGCTAAGCTATTAGTTTACTATGCATTTATTCTGAAGTACCAAAGCTTCCTTAGGACATATGTCTCTGGCAAACTTATATGTACAATATTTATTGACTGAATTAAGAGTGTATTTCTCTCTTTACTAAAAAAATGTCCACTGCAGGTGATAAAGGCTAGAATAGTATCAAAAGTTTATAAAAGTAGATCAGCATGTCTGAGAATAGCATTCATATAATCAAAACAGTAGTATGTTGTGTGTCCAGACATGTGAAAATATGTATAGTCTACCAAGACGCAAGCATGAGGTTATTTGAACAGATGGCAGTACCTAACAAATCTTGGCTGCTTCACTGCATTCTGAAAAGCTAAGCAGTGTCTAAACTTTATTAGATGTTGGGAGAAAAGAGTTATAGACTCACTTGAGAGATTGGAAAAACATCTGAGGAAAGTAATGACCAATCATTTCCATATTTCTGTGAAGAAAATAATGTGCATGGGTCCATATAGTAGTCACCAAGAATTCATGTCTCACGTTTGACAGATCAAGAAGGAAAAATAATCTGTGATAAATTAATGTTCTTTCTCTAGTCAAATATTCTTCTGTGTGTGTGTAGATAAAATTATAATCCAAAAATCTGAGATCAATGTGGAATTACTTGTTATCAGACTTTTTACTTTCACTTTCTGGAATTTTCAATTTAAGAAACAAAATAAATGAGCAACTTAAATATCTTCCATTTTTTTATCCTTCTGGTTTCACTGACAGTGTACCTCTCTATTCCAGACAAAATCACGTTGGATGCTTTCTGTTAAGTTCATTGTCACTATATACTATCTTTCCTGAATTCCTTTAAATATACACTGTTTTTCTCGCATATTCAGACCGTTGCCTGTTGTAGCTTTGGTTAAAAAAAAAACACTTTTAGGACAGAAATAGTATAGAATACGCTACTTTATTGCACACATGATTTCATCTTGACATGAAAAATAACAGCTGCAATAAAATAAAATAGATATGCAGAGGATCTGTGAAATCAAGGAAATGGGGAAGGATGTAATAGATCTGAATGAAAATAGTCTGACCTTGTAGAAAGGAGTTGATGAATGCATGTAATTAAACTAAGGTATACATTAATATGTATCTCAACAAGTATGAGTGTTATCTATCTAAGTTGTGTATGCATATGAAAGTAGAATCCAAAGATTGGGGTTAGCAGGATGGTGATAATGGAAGAAGAGAAAGTTTGAGGAAACTTGTGCAACATTCTAAAGGAATTCAATCCAAGGAAAAAATAATTCTGTTACATAAATGGATAGGTGGGAATTAATTTAAAAGTGACTTCATATGTCTAAATGGTAATACAAATCAGTATAGGTAGTCCTCAATTTATGATTCATTCATTTAATGATTGAATTTACAAAGCACTGTTACAAGTGACTTACAAGCAGTCCTTGCACTTACGGCTATTGCAGTATTCCTGGGGTCATGTAATCAAAACTTGGGTGTTTGATAACTGGCATGTACAGTATTTGTCGTGATTTCAGTGTTCTGGGGTCACGTAATCACCATTTGCAACCTTCCTAGCCAGCTTCTGACAAGCAAAAACAATGGGGGGCTTGGAATTGCTTAACAGCTAACTCACTTAGCAATGAAGGTCTGGTCCTAATTGTGATCATAAGTCAAGGACTGTCCAATGTAGTGTGTATTTTCCCTAATGTCAAGTATCTTCATTGTTTGGAATTTTGTGAAATGTAAGTGTTCAGTCAACTTCTACCTTTCCTTCTTTGTTAATGTTAATTTTCTCTTATTGTTGAAAAGAGAAATTAGTAGTATTAATGAAGACAATAGCAAAGTTGTAATCAATAGAGTTCTTTTAATGCTGAAATCTGCTTTCTGATATGAAAAGATTAGCATAAAGTACAGCACATGCTTCTAGACAATGAATAGGAAAGATTTGGAGTGCTTCAGAGAACATTACAAGAAACAGCTTGAATGTTATATTGTTAGGGTATGTTATTGGCAATAAAGAATGTCAGAGAGAAATAACTTCTCCAGAGAAGCATTGAAGATATTAAAGAAAAAAACTAGAAAGGCATGAAGAATTTATAAAAGGCAAGCTGTTGTAAACTGTTGACCAGGAAATCTTTTTTTGGTCCGCAAGACAACTATTGTCAGTTTAGGTTTCCATGATCCCATTTTACTCTCAGGTGACAGTTGTAAACAATGTCTTATTGTGTATTTAGCTGTTATTGGATAATTCTGTCTAGTGGTTTTAATAGGTTTCCTCAGAGAATCAGCAGTAAATTCTTAAACCCCCAAAAAAAAAAAAAAGAAATTAAGAAAGTGTCTTGAAAACAATGAATTTCAATTTTTTTCTTAGAAGTTGTAGCAAGTAAGGAGGTTAAATTATTATATGAAAACAAACACATAAGTGTAATCGGTGTGTGCATGCATATAAACACATAGACACACACACACACATAGGAAACTTTTTATTCTAATGCAATACAAAGTTGGAAATATATTATGTAAACAGAATCTGAATTCTTTCTGTCAGCGGGATAATTTTCAGCAAGCTGAGTAGCACCAAATTTGCTCTTTGGGGGTGGAGGCAACAAAAATCATCAACAAAAAGATCAAGCGAAAAATGAGCTACATTTGGCCAGAATTGTGGAGAAAAAAGTCAAGAAAAAATCCTCCAGTACATATCTATGGGAAAAGCATAGCAAGTGCTTAGAAAAAAAGCAATATGTTGGAAAGAAATACGTATGTGATGTCACCTGGAACTCTCTTTATCTCCCATCAGTAGCTCCCTTTAAAAAAAAAAAATCCAATTGTTACAATCAAATATGGCAGGAAGAATTGACAGAAAAAAGATCAAGTATGAAAACAGGCTGGATCTGATGGGGACCATGAAGAAAAAAAAAATCCAAAGCAAAATCCCCAATGCACCCAATTGGGCAGTGGCTTTGAAAATTGGTTGTGTTTCATACTAAAACTAATTCAATTCAATTCCAAATTTTATTGGTCACATACACAATCATACATGGGTATGAAATGCAGTGAAATGCTTATGCAACCGCAGGTAAGTTAAGGTAGGAAGGGAGGGCTAGGGGTAGCTGGGAAGGTGGGAA
>JAEANM010017644.1:0-12890 GCA_017656035.1 Myanophis thanlyinensis | reverse complement strand
GGAAATATTCTGCCTTTTAATATTTCCTGGAATATTTCATTTTTTTCTAGGAGAGAGGTGGGTACTAACTTCTAACAGTAATATGTAGACAACATGAACATCTGACTAGCACCACTGTACGGGTAGTCCTTGGCTCACTACCATTATTCCATAAGCATTTTTGATTGAGTTATACAGCATTATAAAATACAAAAGTAAATAGAAGAGCAGGGGGGAGGGGAAAGGGAGAAGATGGGGGGGAGAAGAAGAAGCATTGACTTCTGACTCTCTCTGTTACAGTAAAATAAGGCATTAACATAAAATTACAACATTTTGCTTTTCCATTATAGTATGAACAAGTCATTTCTATAAAGATCTAATCTGTAAATCCCAAAGTCAGAGTTTCATTCTTCTCCACATCAAGCATGAAGTTCAGAAGCGTCCATGTGGAAACAAAAATATTTATGTTCTTTTCTTTAATCAAAGTGGTCAGTTTTGCCATTTCGGCCAACTCCATCAACTTCTGCAACCATTCGACCATAGTGGGAATCGAATTGTCCTTCCATTTTTGTGCATACAATTGTCTTGCTTCTATCAACACATATAGTAACAAAGTTCCAAATTTTTTCTCCAGTTCTTTTTCTATTAAGCCAAAAAGGAAAAGTTCTGGTTTCATTTTCTGTATTAAAATATGAATCATACTCCAATTCTTTTTTGTTTATTACATGTCCACCATATATGATAAAAAGTCCCTTCTTTGCTTTTACACTTCCAACATTCATCTGACATATGTTAGCTTACAAACATAATTCCAGATCATTGGTATTGGAATTTCAGTCAGTAAATAAAACAATTATTAAATGTCACCAGACCCAATTATACAATCATTTTACCATGATTGTCAAGTGAATCATGCCATTGATAAACAAATTACATGGTCACTAAGTAACCTCAGTGACTCACTTAGAGTCACATTAATATTAAGTGATTCTGGCTTTCTCAATTAATTTCTCCTGTCAGAAGCTTGCAGGAAAGTTTGCAAATTGCGACTTGCCGAGTGCCTGAATTGTGTTCACTTGACTGTAGGGGTTGTGCAATGGTTGTAACTTTAAGATGGGTTGTAAGTCACTTTTTCTGAAGTTGTCCTATCTTTGAACCGTTGGTAAATGAACAGTCATAAATTGAGGACTATCTGTACCTTGGAAGAAGGGTCATGGTTTGATACAGTGTAAACTCATGAAAAGTGTCCGCAATGCAATCAAGAAGCTGCATGTTGTATCATTTCCTGTGGGCTTCCATAGTTTTTTTTTTAAATATACATGGAAACTATAAGGGTAACCAGCTATACTGTAAAAATGTACCAATAAATAGTTATATATTAAGAAATTAGTTCCACATTTTATTAAAAGTGTGTGTGTGTGTGTGTATTTTGTCTGTGTTTGTACCTTTAAGTCAGTATTGACTCCTGGTGATTGACTAGACTAGTTCCTGCTGTTTTGGGGGCAAGATTTCAGAAGTGATTTGCCCTTGTCTCCATCTTAGAGCTGAGAGAGAGTGACTGGCTCAAGGTCACCCAGCTGGCTTTGTGCCTATATAAAAATTGTAAAATATAAAATATAAAAATCTCTGTAGTTTCTTTTTATTCCCAACTGTCTTTCTTGGGGAATGTTGAATATAAGGACAGGCAGATAACCTCAGGGCCATCTACATGCTATCCTGATTTATCCTTGAGTTCATTTGTCACTTTTCTAATAGAAAAGGAAGGCCTGTTCACAACACGGAATTAAATATTCCCTTATTTTAAATTTTAAAGAAGAAATCCAGAAAGGCAGTTCAGAAAGTATTTTCTGAGAAGGAAAAATGCCCTCATAAGAAAGAAAGAATAGAGTGTAATTGCCCCATTCAAGGACAATACAACGTATGAAACACTATATACCATAAAATGAACAAAATATATTCCAGCTGTCCAGATATGCTAGAAAATGACCACCATGAGTGGAGAATGGCTGCTTTTTTCCTCCTGATGACCTCATACCAAGAGGGACATGGCTCAATATCAGAACCAAGTATTTGGTATGCAAAACCACCACCACCATCATCAATCATCATCATCATCTCAATCAGACTTTGATCTGAGATCTAAAAAAGACTTGCCAATAATAGGTGGATAGACAGGCGATGGTCTGAGTCAAAAGGAAACAGGGCTGTATTTTGTGTACTCATGAATAATTCTTAGGGATGCAACCTGGGGAGAAGCAGTCACTCAGATACTTGATTTTTTTTTCTCTTTAATTTATTAAACGTATATGCCACCACCCATCTCACTATCAAGCAACTCTGGGCTTAATTATCTTTTTAAACCAGAAACAGCAGTCTTGTACCTCAGTAGCCTTGTTGTCTCTGCTAAATAAACAGTCAAGCTGTGTGAAATTGCATTAGGGGAAGAAAACTATGTTTAATCCTTGCCCCATCGTGTATGCAAATGCCTCTTTTCACCTGTTTTTCCCACCTGGCACTTCCCTTGGTTTATCTTCCCACCAGGCATGAAAGACAGGAAGAGAGGAGGAAGCATAAAGTACTCAAAAGCTACAAATCCAGCTTCCAGGACTCCAGCCATGGCAGACCATGCTCTGGTGACGACGATTTCATGTCAGGTGACCTTTGATTTGCTTTATCTTTTAACCATCAAACACTCAGTTTAACATCTGGAAGGACAGCAGAAGAATATACCTTTGCCGTTTTCTGCAACCGCATGGCAAGGAACATCCTTTTAAATCTAGAGTGTTCTTAGTGTGTTGCCTTATTTGTATCCCACTGTGAATTGGGAGTGGGTTATAAATATTTTAATAGATGAATAAATACAAGTACATTTGGAAGAGAAGAGCTACTGCTGGAAAATCAAGATGATACACTTTCCGTTGTTTGGTGAACCTACAGCTAACAGCGAGGTGCTGAAAGACCACGATGCTTGCTTATCCTTGGCAGATTCCCTTTGTGATAGAAAGTCTCCCGGAACTTTCAGCAAGCAGATGGATTGGCATGCTACCGTAGGTGCTGATGCTCAAACGTGTTGGACTCATATTCTTTGTGCAACTTGTTCTGACCCAGGCTTAACAGAATCACGAAACAGGCTTTTGGTCCCCAAAAAACCCCCTTTTTATTTGGTTATAATTCTTCTCATTCACATCCAGAAAAGTCCTGGTAGTAAACCTTTCAAGGTTTTATTGCAAAAATAGACCTTTCAACCCTTGGATAGTTGCCAGGCTGAGTTTCCAGTCAAAATACTTGGCAAGGAGTCTCTGTCTGGCACAAACTCAGATAAGTAAATCTTCACAATAATGAGCGAACTAATTGTCTCCTACAAATTACACTTTTGCTCCTATTTATTCCCTATGGGAGTGGCCATTCAGCATCCACTTGCACCTTTATGTCTGAGTCGACCCCTGTTCCTTAGTTGTTCCCTTCTTCTGATAGTTCTGCGCATAGACACATCTGAAACAGCCTCCAGCTGTTCTTCTTCCCCACTGATCTCCAACTCTAAAGGCAGCTGATAACTGTTGGATGGCCCTGGTCTATCTCTGCCTCCGACGCAGAGCACCCATCACAGCCTCCCCCTGACTCCAGGACTGGTCCAAGGTCCTCCCCAACCTCCTCACTGTCCAAGTCTGCTGGCAGGCCACAACACAACTCTTCCAAAAGAGAGAGTTTAAAATGATTTGCATACAACAGTCACTTTCAGCATTTAAAGTTCTTCCAAGGACAGCCACCAGAGCATATGCTAGCTTACCCAACATAACTTATAGCTGTGCCTCAAATTACATGGTATAATCTTGACAACAGTGCAGCTAGTGAGGGCAGTGGAGTTCTCCTTGCATCTGTGTAAAAAAGCCAAATCAAATTAAGAAATAATCTATAAGCACCAGAAGGCAAGCATTCTAAATAACAACCCCTTGCTGTGGAATGAACAATGAGATAAAAGTCACCACTTTAGCATTTATAAATGTCAAAGTAACACTAATGCTTGTTTTAATGGCATAAGATGCACATCGCTTGTAAACTTCCTGTTCTTGACATCTTATTACTGTTATGCTGCGCGGGTGGTTTCAGAATTCAATAGTAGAGTTTTATGTGTCCTGACTTTTAAAGCTGTTGTTTCACAAATAAGCTTCTTCATATCGGTAGCTAAAATTATTATTGCTTGTGGTGGTGTGAGCTGGTATGGTATGATATCCAAGAACATTTTCATAAATGGAGTTACTACCCTTTTAGAATTTGATTCAGACTATTTATGTTGACTTGTAAAACAAGTAACATCTTACATTCTCTATTAGTGTAGAGGAATCTGTAAGGCAGAATGGTTTGTAACGTATAAAAATTGGGGCCTGCATTTTCTTCTTTTTTCTTCTTTTTTTTTTCACCCCAACTAACCCTTCTTCCTTTTTGGCGGAATGTTTTAGAATTTTAAAAAGATGCTTTCTTGTTATTATTAATTGGTTAGTTGTTAGGATCTTTGATCTGGTTAATATGTGAATGGGTAGTTACCAGGAAATTCAAAGGCTATAGCCAAAGTAGCAAGAAAGCAGGAGGAGGAGGAGGAAGAGGAGGAGGAATACAAGCCTTGACCTATACCAGTGGTGCCGAACCTATGGCATGCATGCCAGAGGTGGTGCTCAGAGCCCTCTCTGCGGGCACATGCACTGCCACCCCAGCTCAGCTCCACTGCGTTTCTCCATGGCGTTTCTCACCATCGTTTGCAGGAAAACAGAAGTTTGTGGGACTAAAAAAAAAAGATTTAGTCAATCAATTCCAAGTTCTTGTGAAAGAAAAAGATCTTGCCTCCCAGATGTCAGTTGCTTTTCCTGCAGAGCTGCGGGTGTTGTAATGTCCCACCTCCCCACCAGCCAGCTGGTCTTTGGCTCTCTGGCACATGCAGGTGCTCGCACATGAGTGAGATTTGCAGTTGGTCCCTAAAAGGTTCACCATCACTGACCTATACCAAGAATATCACAAGGCTTTGCCCATACAGTCACCAGCAAAGATAAAAAATATAGCATTTTTTAAAAATAAAGTCTTATGAACTCTAAGGAAACAAAATAAATTCCACAGTTCACACCATTTTATCTCGTTTCTCTAATTTGAATGATTATCTGTATACGTGTACTATATCATTATATTTTCTTGATAGATTGAATGGATTTCTGCAATCCCATTTTGTGATACTTGCCTTATTTGCTTTGGACACATAGCTCACATTTTAATATTTGGCTTCCAGAAGGATGAGCAAGCTACAGGCATATCTGAAGAAGGTGGGAAGCTGGGTGGTTAGAATGGTATATCTGAAGAAAGGATAGGGTTAATAGTGAGCTTTTACTTTCCATAACGTTTTAGCATCAAAATTGTTAGTGTTGGTATCTTAAGGTTAATGGTAGAATGTCATGTTATGTATGTTAGGGTAGGGGTCAGTGTGTGGCCTGTTGGGAAAAATTAATATTTGTTGAAATAAGTTAAAATGGCTGTGTACGAGAGCATCTTCTACTCACTTTGTTATATGGAAATGAAAGTTGTGTAGGTCAGGAGAAACAAAGGTAACTGAATATAGTAGAAACAAAGTACTTTAGAAGTGAGTGTGATTAAATAAGAAATAGTCTCAGCAATGTATAAGACCCGAATGAAGGTTTGTGAGGAGAAATATAAAACTGGATAACCAATAGGAAGGAAGTATTTGAGGTAATTTAATCATGTAGAGAAAATAAATAGTTAAGAGGAAGGTGAAGATTGAGAAAGTTATGGTAGAATGGGGTTGATAAGATTTACAAAGAGAAAGAGGCAAGATACAAAAAGTAATAAATGAATTTGCAAGATCCAGTCTGAGTCAGTCACTGGGACTTTGCTTTCCAAGCTATCGGACTCATGCTAGAGCCCATCTTCAGGGAACTTCTCTCTAGCAGAGTATGTACTATTCTGTGTGTGGTAGTTATAGTGCCTATTGTAAGGGGCTTTTTAGATGTTGATTTGGGTGTGTTGGTGGCTGGCTTTTAGATCATTAGGTGTCTATGGCTTGTTCTGCTCAGCCCTTGCCTTCTAAGAACTCGATAGGCTGATGATAAATCAGCACTCCTGTTTCCCAGGCTTCAATCACTTCCCTGGCTGTTTTTGTGCCTGCTCATCCAACAATCTTGGTCACTGTAAAGTTGAATGTCTGAATTCACTACACTGAATTCAGTGCAATGTGAGACTATCAATAAATTCGAGTCCCCTCGTGTGACTGCTGGCTTGTGTTCCTGCAATCTGATGGGTAGCTTCCTTCCTGTCTGTCCTACATAGATGCAGGGGAAATCCATGCAGGGGATTCAGTAGATTACATTTGAAGTATCTCCCCTCTTCAAGTGATCTTTGCAATGCATAATTTGTCCTCATTTGGTACCTCTGGGAAATATGCAATGCATATCTGCAATGCAGATCACAGATCTCGGAAGCTGCATTCTACAGCTTCTGAAATGTTTTTGATGTATGGCAAGGTGTGCCATGTAGTTGGTCTTGCACCTTGTTTCTTCCTTTCTCACCCTACTGTGTTGTACAGATATCTTGTGACAAATGATAATGGGTAACCCATTCTGCTTAAATTGTTCACATAGCTATCTGCTCTCCAGATGTTCGGTATGCTGGGTATTATAGTGGGTTCTCAACCTGCCATATAGTGTTCAGATGCAACTCTTTTTGTGTGACCATGGATGGTTGCTGTTGAAATTCAGAATGCATGGGTGCAGAGGTCAAATTCAGCAGGTTCTAGCAGGTACACTAGAACCGGTAGTAAATTTTCTAAGCAGTTCGGAGAACTGGTTGTTAGAAGAAATCTCCTTTTGTTTTTTTCCACTTTACAAGGTTAATCCTGTAAGGAAGGCAAGAAAGAAATATTCTGGTGTTGTTTCTAGCCTAATCTTTATTGCCCTGCTTACAGAAACTGCCCTCCCAGTCACATGACCTTCCAGCCATGCCCACCGAACCATGCCCATAGAACCAGTAGTAAAAAAAATTTGAATTCCACCACTGTGCGGGTGGCCTTGCAATAAACTAACTTCTAGGCTTCCATCCTCTGTTGACAAGTACATCTAGAAACGGTAATTGCATAGCTGTTTCTTCCTCTATTGTGAACTGTATGTCAGGGAAGATGGAGCTTAGTATGGTATGAAAGTCTTTAAGCGCATTTGTCTTGATGATGACAAACATGTCATCCAGGTAGCAGCACCAGAATTTAGGTGGATAGTTCTGAAATGCAGTGTTCTAGTTCATGCAGGACTGTATCTCCTGATGTTGGGGATCCCGTGGGTATCCCTTTTATTTGTTCATACACTTCCCTTTTGAATGTGAAGAAAGTGCCTCAATAGTTAGTGAAGTAGCTTCATAATTTGTGTCCTGGTTAGGTTCTTCTGATCTGTATTGTTCTCTTGTAATTTTCTATCACTTCATATGCTAGGTGGGGAGGGATTGGTGTAAACAGGGACACGATATCACATGATCTCATGTGTAAATTTGTTTATACATAGTGGAAGCAAAGTTGGCTTGCAAGGATTATTAAATTAAATGTGCGGGGAGGGGTTAGTTCTTATTTTGCTTAGTACTTCATTCCTATATTTTATGTAATATTGTTTACCCTTAAAGAAAAGAATGGTATGATGATTAAGTATGTATGTACTATCAGTTTTTTTGTGCTCCAATAAAGACTTTTAATTTAATTTTATTTCTGTTCTTTTTTCATTTTTGCTACCTGGTAATTTAAATGTATGTTTTGAGCTTCCATTGCATTCTTTCAATTCATGGCTTTTAAATATTGTTATACATTAGTCAACCATGAAAGGGAAAGAAATTCCACCCAGACTTTCATTCGTATAGATCATCCATCACATAACAGAAATAAAACTTTCATGCCATCTTAATTAGGCCCAATGTTTCCATATCTCACAACCAACTAGTATAGTTACCGTGGTCCATGCTCAACAATGAAGCCCATGATGTATCTGTTTACAGAGATGGACCATAATAAACTTTGCTTTTCATAATAAACAAAGATTAATTGTCCTTATTTTCAGATGCATTTTTGTTTTTTTGTTTTTCTGTTTCAGCCACACTCTAAAAGTATGTTTCTTTAGGATATCCCTACCATTTGGTGATTTAATTAGCCCCATTGGGCTATTCAACTGTTTCCTTTCAAAGGTGGAATGCTGCCTATATCCCATCAAATCCTGAAGGGAGGTGTTAATTAAGTCAATGCCATATAATGTGGTTGCTGTCATTTTCTAGTGGCACTAACCCACATCTCCAAGGCTGTCACAGAAAGAAAAATGGAAAAGGACGAGCATACTGTGATTCATTTTTAACTCAAATTTAAAGTTTTTCATCATTCCAGAGCTAAGAATTGCCTATTTTAAGAAGGCTTATTCTGAAATATAATTTTTATCTGTAGTTTTTTTTAAGAATCAGGAAAAAGGAAATTCTCTGAATATCAAAAGTGCAAGGTTTTAGGAACTGAAAAGCAACATCAACAAAAAAAAAAACCCCAAAGATCTTTCAGTTAACATGACTTCAACTGCCTTTTTCCCTATCAAAATGCTTTCTTTCATCTTAAAAGACCACCAAGCGATGGAACAATGTCCTACAATTTAAAGAAACTGGTGATTGTGATGTCTCAGGAGACAAGGCATCAGCTGTTAACTTTCTGCATCAAAGGCATTGTTAGATGTAAGCACTTAACATCACTGTACCGAAAGAAAGGAAGAGGAATAAAAGCTTATCTCCTTTTTGATTTTCCAGCTGCACAAAATTTGTCAAAGTTTGCTTATTCATTTGAACAAATAAAGAAAAGGAAATTAAACTGTCAGGCTGGGAATAGGCCCCTACAAGATTCTTAGGAGCTACTTTTGTCGACTACCAACCCAGCCTCCTCACTTTTGGAACAAGAGTGAAAGTTGATTTCCTGCCATTTCCAATGGGCTGGATCTCTATGGTGAAAGATAAGAAGATCCTCTAGTCACAGGTGGTTTGGACAATGAAATATTTGTAGTGTTTTACCTGTATGGCAGTAAGAGGTGAACAATTCCAAGCAGTCTTGCTAGTGGATGCATTGAAATGTCTTTTTCTTCAACCTCAAAGGTTTTTTTCAGAGGTGAAATTCAGCAGGTTCTAGGAGGTTTGCTAGAACCAGTAGTAAATTTTCTAAGCAGTTCAGAGAACCAGTTGTTAGAAGAAATCTCTTTTTGTTGTTTTTTTACACTTTACAGGGTTAATCCTGTAAGGAAGGCAAGAAAAAAGCATTCTGATGTTTTTTCTAGCCTAATCTTTATTGCCCTGCTTACAGAAACTGCCCACCCAGTCACATGATCCACCAAGCCACACCCACCAAGCCACGCCCACAGAATCGGTAGTTTAAAAAAATGAATTCCACCACTGTTTCTTTTTCCATCTAAGAGTATCAGTAAGAACCGGAGCATATTAAAGAAAAAGTATTAAGGGCAATGGAAGGTGACAGTTTTGCAAATTAAAATAGATAAAATATTTTGGGGTTTTGGCTTTCGTGAGAAGGGAAACGTCTTCAAAGGAAAGTCTAGGCCCCTTTTGGATAAAGCACCTTTGGGACAAGAGCATTTAAAAAACAGGATATAAACCGTTCACCTTAAGGTGTTGTCCGAGTTCAGAAGATAGGTTGCATTGTGGTTAAAGAGTATCTGAAACCTAACTCATAATCACCAAGTTCGTATTAGATTAATTTATTCTAAAGAGGATACTATATGTCACCTGGATCTGTGTGGATGACAGGAATCGACATAAAATGGGAGCTACTCCAGCTACAGCCAATCCATGTTCTTCTTATTGGGATGGGAATGGGACTTGTTACGATAGGGAAGAGACAACAATGAGTGGTCAGAATTTGCTTTTTTTGTTTGATTTTTCCACCTGTCTGCATTTTACTCTTAGAACAATTAGGTTTGACTTAGCATGTCATGCAAATATACCTTTGGTTCCAAAACCAAAACATACTTCTTCCCTTTCCTGCAGTGGTCTAGTCTAATGTTGTAAACTTCAGCCCCCAGACTTCCATTGTTGGCTGGGAATTCTGAGAACTGAAATCCAAACATCTTAAAAGTTGCTAAAATTGAGAAACATTGCATTAGAGGATGGATACAAAGTTCTGTTTTTGATTTTTCCTCAGATAATGTATAGGGAATCCAAGGAATCTAGTTTTGGCTACAATCCCTGTGGCCTTTTTCCTCAAAAGTTTTTTTTCCTTTTTTTGCCCCAGATCTGGAGATTCTCACATTTGGGTCTGTAATGATTGGTTTTGTAGCACACCGAGTGGCTTGCTTGCTTTTGGCTGAATGTTACGTGTGACTCTCTACCATAAACTTATAAATCCTAATTATGCCTTACTTCATAGAGAATTTGATAATAGGAATTGGTACAATGTTGAAATGTGGTATTTTGTATAACAAAAAGGGAAGAGTATAATCAAAGTGAGCATTGTTAATTGAATTAATAATAATGGAATTGAAGAGGATTAATATGAATTTGTTTCTACCAAAATGATTAATAGTATGATATAATGTACTAAAAGATGCCCAGATACCATGCTGTACACACAATGATAAGTTGCTTTAAAAATTAAAAGTAAAAAATTTGCAAAAAAAAAAGTTATTGAACAATAAGTTGCCTCCTATTATTCATAGCAAGCTTTTTGAGGTATTTTTTAAATAAGAGTACAGAAGGAAATGCTTTTTAATGTTAAACCAGTAGCAATCATTCTCCATCTAATATGAGATCACCCAGCAACATGCAATTTGATTCTATGAATGGGTGTTATATAACATACTTTTAATGGTTCAGTTGCTAATATTATTGGACTATCTAAGACAATCAAGTAAAAGTAGCTATACTTACCTTTGTTTTGTTTTTTGTTTTTTACTTTGAGTGCTTATACTTTTAATTTCACCATTAATGTTATTTCATCAGTTTTTTTTAAATCCTTGCAAAAGCCTGTTTGACTATGCCAGAGGATAGTGAAATGTATCTATGGTAAATTTGGCATAAATCATGTTATCATATTTCCTATATTAATGTAGAATCATACATTTAAATACAGATTAATTACCTGTTAAGCTGCCTCCTTAAAAACCTTTAGCTCTTCTTCATATGTTTTTCATTGCTTTCTTTCAGAAAAACCTCCCAACATTAATCACTAACAATTGTCAAATTTCTAAAAGGTGAGTGGAGCAGTGATGGTCCATTTAAGCAATATACATTTTATGTTTCATTTATTTTTAAAAGTGCTAAGTGCTTAAATTGCTCCCATTTGACATTAGTGTAACTCAAAAGTGGCCAATTTGGGTTGGTTGGCTTGTACCCAAGGTTATGTCACATATTCATTCTCTTTGCTACCATTTAGAGGTTGCTGGTATTTTTGTCATCCAGTTCTGAAGGTCCTACAGCCTTTTAAATTTCCAAGTGACCTTTATAGTCTCTTTCTACTGAATACTGGAGAAAGAAAGATGGGAGAAATGGAGATGGGGAGCAGAAGTGTTGGTCTTTCCCTTCACAGCAGAGTTCATGTACTGCTAAACCCTCATCGAAGTGTGTTCATGAGAAGAGCAATCAGAAGAAGGAACTAAGCTGGAGGAAGCATAAGCCTTCTAATTAAAATCTAAATCCAGTAATTAATTTCCCCCATCTACTCAATGTTCACCAACTCTTTGACAAGCTGTAGTGGTTAGAAGGCAATACTGCAGGCTGCTTCTGACTGCCAGCTGACTGCAATTTGGCAGTTCAAATCTCACCAGGCTCAAGGTCGACTCAGCTTTCCATCCTTCCGAGATGGGTAAAATGAGGACCCAGATTGTCAGGGGCAATAGGCTGACTCTGTAAACAGCTTAGAAAAGAGCTGTAAAGCACTGTGAAGTGGTATATAAGTGCTATTGCTATTACCAATTCTGGACTTATCATTGATGTCTTTGCTATAAGCATACCAAATCTTTTCTGATTCTGCAAATTCATTTTAATTCATCTGTTGTACATGACTTCCTGCCCCCAGACTGTGATGAAGGCAGTTAACTTGAACATAATTCAGAGAATGTTGGGTCCTTCCTTCATAGTCGTCTTTATAAAACCCGTTTCATTGTAGATCGGTGGTTATCAATCTTTTCTTCAACCGTGGACAGCCAAGGCTTAGCTCAAGATTTAAATCGTAACATTTCTTCAAACCTTCTAAGACCCACTGTGAGGGCATCACAGCCCCCAGGTGTCCACTTGTAGAATGATTGTAGGTCATTAGCAACAAATTGAAAAGAAATGCAAAACCTCACCTTGTGATTTTACTACCTGAAAAAAAAGGATTGAGACTAAAATAATAATAAGTCCGTATTATCACCGTGCATAAGC
The DNA here is from genome assembly GCA_017656035.1 of Myanophis thanlyinensis. Lineage (NCBI taxonomy): Eukaryota > Metazoa > Chordata > Lepidosauria > Squamata > Homalopsidae > Myanophis > Myanophis thanlyinensis. The sequence continues at coordinate 488 of JAEANM010017644.1, read as the reverse complement.
TAATCTCTTCTTTAGCCACCTTTTTAGGCCCTCTCAATTCACCCTTTCTACTTTTTTTTTCTCCTCATGGTCTTGTACTTAGCTCTTTCTCTTTCTTTTGCTACTCCAACCCCCTATTATTCCTCTGTAGCACCTAAATCTCAACTGCTTTACAAGCTGCTGTCAAGAATTTAGTACCTTAAGGCTGGCTTCAACACCTTTCTTTCATGTTTTATGTTTTTGCTCTGTTTTATAGTCATTATGCAGCTGCAGTAAATGGCTACAAATCAGGAGGAATGACTTAGGAGCTCCACATGAAGTGGAGAAAGGAAGAAAGCAGTGAAATCTGTTGTTTGGTTTGCTGTTGCCCTCCACAAAAGAGAGCAACATTTTTTTAATACCGTAAGTCAGAGGTGGGCAATTATGGCCCCTTTATGACTCTTTATTCTGGCCCCTTTATGACTCGTGGACTTCAAATCCCAGAATTCCTGAGCCATGCTGGCTCAGGA
>JAEANM010017643.1:0-12890 GCA_017656035.1 Myanophis thanlyinensis | reverse complement strand
TAATAATATGGGCTGTTAACAGTTATCTATAAGAAGAAAAAACTCCACTCAGCAGAAAGCTGATCTTTTGCTTCTCCCCATTTCTGATTTTTATCCTTTTCCTGAAAAAGCAGCCGTAAGAGGCACTTTTCGCCTGGCCACCGAATGGATCTCAGCTGTCAGAAGATGCTTGTTTGTTTAGCGTCTCTGTACTTAATGCACGCACCTTCCCGGCCTGAACGGTTCCTCTCACTAAACCCCCAAAGATAATAGCTGGAGTTTACACAGCCAGATGCCGAAGTCGTTTGTGTTGCTATACGCCCGCTGGATGCTTCCAATCTTGCAGGAAAGAGATTAATTTTCCTTTTCCTGAATTGCAGGTCGAGCGTTCGCCGCCCACCAAATGGGAGGAGACGGTCCTAGATGGGTCTGCGTCTTTCGAACCGTGAGCAGGTCTCCAACGGAAGCAAAATGCACCCCTGCCCAAACCCGCCTCTGCGGCTACTAGAAAGTTCCTTTGTGACAGGACGTGAATTTGCAGGCACCCCATCCTACTGAGGACTAGCACCTTCCCATGTTTCCCAAGAGGTTCCGAATAGTCTAACCGATTCAAGGCCTTCCGGGGCTACAATCATGATCTCGGCAGATCTCTTTGGAACCACGGCCCATCTGAACAGCCTGGCACAGAAATCCCGGTTGGTCTACTTCGCGGAGAATCACACCGGGGAGATTTACGTGGGGACCGCCTCTCCGGCGCTCTGCAACGGCACCTACTTTGAGCTCAACGGGTCCCGTTTCTGCAATGAGAGCCGTGCCCTCGACCTCGTGGACAGATCCGAGCACCAGCAGTATGTCATCGGCCTTTTCTTGTCATGCCTTTACACGATATTCCTCTTCCCCATCGGCTTCGTGGGGAACATTCTCATCTTGGTGGTGAACATCAGCTTCCGCGAGAAGATGACCATCCCGGACCTCTACTTCGTCAACCTGGCGGCGGCCGACCTCATCCTGGTGGTAGACTCCCTCATCGAGGTGTTCAACCTCGACGAGAAGTACTATGACATCACCGCCATCTGCACCTTCATGTCCCTCTTCCTGCAGATCAACATGTACAGCAGCATCTTCTTCCTCACCTGGATGAGCTTCGACAGGTACATGGCCCTGGCCAAAGTCATGAAGTCCAACCTCTTCCGCACCATGGAGCACGCCCGGCTCAGCTGCGCTCTCATCTGGCTGGGCTCCATTTCGGCGGCCCTGGTGCCCTTCACGGCCGTCCACCTGCAACACTCGGGGGAGGTGCACTTCTGCTTCGCCGACGTGGCAGAAATCCAGTGGTTAGAAATCACGGTGGGGTTCATCATCCCGTTTGCCATCATCGGCCTCTGCTACTCGCTAATTGCCCGGGTGCTGATCAGCGCCCACAAGCACCGAAGTCTGCGCCTTCGCCGTCAGAAAGCCCTGCGCATGATTTTCGTGGTGGTGCTGGTTTTCTTCATCTGCTGGCTGCCGGAAAACGTGTTTATTAGCGTGCAGCTTCTCCGGAAGACCGAAGAGCCCTCGTCCAGAGGCCGCTCTTTCAGACACAACTACCCCTTAACGGGGCACATCGTCAACCTGGCCGCCTTCTCCAACAGCTGCTTGAACCCGCTCATCTACAGCTTCCTAGGGGAGACCTTCAGGGACAAACTGAAGCTGTACGTTGAGCAAAAGACCAAGGTCTCCATGTTGAACCGCCTTTGCCATGCCACGCTGAAATCGGTCATTTCGGACAGCACCGAACAGTCGGAGGTTTAGCTTAGGCCTGCACCCGTGAATAGACTCCGCTCACTCCTGCTTCTTACTAACAGAAAAAGTGTGCGTTTTGTCCCATTCGCCATGTTTTCTATAAGAACGCGTAAAATGTGACGCGGTACTGCTTTCATTACGGGGGAGAATATCAGCTTTCCCCCCACCCCGCGAAGGTCAGTTGCATTTATATAGGCAAGGAAATCCGACAATTACTTATGGGGAAAATGTTCACTATAATACGATTCTTGAATATTGTTACCTGCCTGATCTATGTTAGATGCCCTAAGAAATATAATAAAACCACAGCAACACTGGGAAAAATTCAATAGAAGCTATTGATATTAGGAGGCCGAGAAGTCGGTGGTTTTCCACTTGTATATAGATCATCTTGCAAACTCGGTTAAGGAAACAGCTATCATGTTCAACACACGATTCGATCTCAGGCAGACGTTATTTCTGTGACATAAACTGAATTAAGGGAAACAGAGAAACAAGTCCGGGTTTAGAGTAGGGTCCTTCCCCTGCGGTTATTTTCAAAACAGGTTGGCCGATGCGTTCTGGAACTAAGCAGGGTACATAAGATACAAAGAACATGGAACAGAAGAGTAACAGAGCTGGATGGATGGGACCTTGGTCTTCTAGCACAGCCGTTTGCATTAAGCAGGACACCCCCTGCCTATTTCAGACAAGTGATTGTCCAGTCTCTTCTTAAAAGCCTCCAGCGATGGAGCCCCCACAACTTCCGGTGGCAAGTTGTTCCGCTGGTTAATTGCTCTCACAACAAAAGGGCAGTACCAGATCCAGTTTCCTCTGAGATCTTTTTAAGTGTTCTTTACACAGAGTTACGAGATTCAACAGATTCCAACATAGCAAATGCATATCTGAATTCTGTTGAGCAGCTGGAATTTAAGAGAAAAGGGGATCTTGTCTAAAAAAAGATGACCGGTTCCTTAGGACTTCGAGACCCAGATTTCAAAGGGCCTCTCGTTTATCACTGAGGGATTGCAAGGATCAGACAGCCGACGGGAAATTCCTTCTGGGGAAGGAAGTTGTGAGAACAGAGGCTTGTGGGAGCATCTCTGGCAACACTAGCACCTGAAGTTGGGAGCAATGATCCTCGGCCTGATGAGAAGGTGCAGATGGATCTGGGGAGCTTTTCAGATCATTCCTGCGTGGCAGGTTCGTCTTCTCCAGCAGGACTGTGGGCTTCTCAGTGTTTGTGCATGATGGGTCCCTGCTTGCTGTCCTCAGGAGAGGCCTGGTTGGCATGCTGAAAGACAGGAGGCTTAAAGAGAAGGCTAAAAGACTTGATGGGCTATCTGAATATCTTAAAAAAACACGAAGTGACGTGGGAGACTCTTATTTTTTTTCATGGCACTAAATCTGCTAAGTACTGTAAGTCAAAACCTAATTAATAATTTGGAGACCAGAACAAAGCATGGCTGGGTATGCAATTTATTAAAGCAGCTGCTGTTTCTTACAAGAAAAACACTCCCACTAAAGATGGACTGAAATCTTAGGCACGAAGTTTCACGAAGGGGAAATAAATACTTGGCGCAGAATTAAGAGTCGTTCGGGTTACATCTATGTCAGTACATGAAACACTTAGGCAATTCCCACTGTTAGCAACCAATCTCTCTCATAGGTGTTTTTAATACTCAGCATTTACTCACGGACTTCACACAGACTTCTAAATTCACAGCCTCGACTTTAGAATCAGCTCTGAGCTTGCATGGCCTCCAACTAAGAGACAATCTACAATCTTAACTTCTGGCAAGCGAAAAGTCAACAAGAACTCCCAACTGGTTTTCTTCCTCCTTATTCTTTGAACTTCACCTGTCAAATGGACAGCGATGCCGCCCTCTTCACATTCAAATGTAAGGAAATGGTGGAAGATTTAAAATGCTGCATTAAAGATTTTTTTTTGTAGCTTCTGTTTAGTATTTTACAGCTGGATCCCGGTCAAATTAAACAGGTTCCCAATGAAAGCGGATGGAACGTCAGCTAGGATTCGAATCCTCTTGCAAATTTCAACGGGATTTAAAGTGCTGTTTGGTCTGGGATCAAGGCTAAAAATGAGCTCTTGTCTTTGGTGGGAAAGTTCTGGACAAAGAGGAACAGAGAGATGCCTTCAGCCACAGCCTGGCCTGGCTGCTTTCCAGGGTTGCAACGAATAAATGTTAAATCAACGGAGCAAATCTGTTTGTGGAGCTCCTGGGAAAAAGTCAGGAGCTCAGGGTGAGCTGATCACGAGAGCATCATGGAAACCCGTTTCGACCAGGAACCCCAGACCCCCTTGCAATAATCTAAGAAGCTTTCCCTTCGTGGGGGGGCGGGGGGGGAATGCTAAGACGAAAGACACAAAATGGTTGCAGCCATTGCAAAAAGGCAGCAAAACAGCACCCACATTCTGGGGGGGGGAGGGGGGGCTACACAGCAAGGAAGTAACCCATGAGAAAAATCTGTCTGCAAAAACAAATTACAGAAGTCTGGTATGCGGGATGTGTTCTAAATGGCCAGGGAAGCAACTCACTTTAAATACGACTTCAATCCAACGGAACAGAGCTGGAAGGGCCCTTGGAGATCTTCTAGTCCAACCCCTTGCTCTAAACAGGAGACCCTATACCATTTCAGGCAGGTGGCTGCCTAGTCTTTTCTTAAAAACCACCAATGATGGAGCAACCCACAACTTCTGGTGGCAAGCTGTTCCACAGGTTAATTGTCCTCACTGTTAGGAAGTTTCTGTTTAGTTCCAGGTTGCTTCTCTCCTTGATTAGTTTCCATCCGTTGTTTCTTGTCCTGCCTTTTGGTGCTTTGTAAAATAAGTTGACCCCCTCTCTTCTTTATGGCAGTCTCGACTGGCCATACCCAGTACTTGAAACTTGAAATAATGCACACTTGAACGAAGGTTTTACAGGAGAAATTTGACAATGTATAAATCTTCCTGTTCCCTCCCCCACCCCTGGCTCCTTTTAAATCAATGTTTAAGTAGTTAAACAATACTTGTTTACCATTTATGGCAGATGCTTCCACCACCACCACCCATTAGAATAATAGAGTTGGAGGTCTTTTAGATTAACCCCCACTCAAAGCAGGAGACCCTACACCATTTCAGACAAAGGATGCAGGTTTTCTTCTTGGCCTAATACTTAGCGGGGTTTTAAATTCTAAATTTTAATTTCAATAATTATTGGATTTTAATTGGTTAGCGATTAATTTTAATTGATTGGGCCATTGATTTAATTCGTTTTAATCCTATTTTAACTTTTGTATATTGGTTTTAGATTGGCTGTACACCGCCCCGAGTCCCTTGGGAATGGGGCGGTATAGAAATGTTAATAAAGAAGGAAGAAAGAAAGAAAGAAAGAAAAACTCCAATTGTGGAGCACCCACAACTTCTGGAGGCCAGCAGCTACGCCTACATTCATTGTACTGACTGTCAGGAAAGATTAAATTACTTGCCTATTAATTAACTTCCTTTTTTTTTTTTAATATGCCAAGACCACTGACTAGCAGGACCACCAGTCTACTGTCTGAGGAGCCGGAGTTAGGTAATAACTCAACGTAAGCCCCTTGTTGTACAGGGGAAAACCCTCTCACTGAGAGTTCAGCCCCCCAAGTCTCCCCTCTGAGCTGGTAAATTCAAATTTGATGACATTTCAAGCTTTTATTTTACACTTCACTTATCTCCCTTGTCCCTCACTCAGGGATCTGGCAACACCAAAGGCTAAGAATAAACACCGGTTTGCTGATCCAAGCGCTCTCCGTTTTGTTCTCAGGCAAAACACGTTATCGCCTTATCTCATAGCGGCTCTTCGTTAACAAATTGTTATTGCAAAGTCTGTAGAAATATTACAGGGTGATAAAACCGAAGCCGTCCATCCCCCGAGCTCCCTAGAGCTGGGGAGTTTTGAAAGAAAAAAAAAAAGGGATTAGGATAAACTGCATTAGCTCTGAAACATACCATAGCTAAGTGAGGAACACAATCCGGTTCTTTAGAGCAAAAGCAAAGGTTCTTAGCAAAGAGCAGAGAAATCATTTACGTTTTATTTGTGCTGGTTAGGAAAAAGGAAAAGGTTCTGGGCTAAAAGCTATTAAGATAAAGAAATGACCGCTCATTGTATTTCATTACACCCGAATATCATATTCCAATCGCTAGGCTAACATTTGGCATTAGTGATTTATTAGCATTTGAAGCCAAATTCTCTGGTAATCTTGGAGAATATTTGTGTGTGTGTGTGTGTGTGACAAATTGAAAAAAAATGACTTAGGGATCCCCTTTTGTGATCTTCTGACAAGCAAAGTCCATGGCAGCCAGATTCACTTAACAATCATGAACTGACTTAGCAAGTGCTGTGATTCACTTAACAACAGTGGGGCGCAACTCACTTCCGTTTAACAACAGAAGTTTTTCGATCAGCTCTGGTCGTAAGTCGGGAACTGCCTACACAGCCAAATGAAAGCCAATATTCCCATTTACTCGTCTTCACTTTGAACCTTTCCGATTTAAGGAAGGGCAACTGCACAGCCCAACGTCGACTGTATGTACTGTAAAACGGTCGGTGGGATCTTGTTGGTAAAGCCTGAATTCCCAACCTTTTGAAACTCTGCTGAATAGGACGCAAAATATTGTTTTTATATCAGAAACAGTGGGAGATGGGAGCCTTTTGCCTGGGAAAGCCACTTTCAAAGTAGGGACTGTTTTCCCAGCTGTGAAGATGCCTTCCTGGGAAATTTGCTCCATCCATTACAATAATATTCAAAGGAATGCAAGATTATCCAAGCCTTATCTCTGCATATAAAATATTTCAAACAAAGCTCCCCGCGTGTTCTTGAATTTGTGGCCACCGCAGAAGGTTGAATTAAGCTGGAAGCAGGGCAGCAAGGATAACTCGGTAGTCCCTGAAGAGAATGAATAAATTCTACTCCGTTATAGTTAAGTTACACATAGAAAGAAAGCACCTTCACCTTTCTAATATCTTCAAGATATAATTTTGCCTCCCTGAAACGGACAGCTTTGTTTGTTTTAAAGCATGTATTTATATCATGGGCAAGGCTGGTAAGTTACCCGAGATAAACTAGGTTGTGACATATCCAGAGCTTCCTTCTCCAACTACAAAGGACATTGTTGCAGTTGTTCCAATGCTTGGTGGCTGCAATGAGTAGAAATACACAATACTTGGCCAAGATGAGAGCTTTGAATAACCAGTTTTAACCAAACACCAGTCTCCTCCCAACAGTAAAGAAATAACAGGTTCTAAGATCTTTCTCACTAACTATCAATGATGCTTATACTCAGTTGCCTTGACTTAGATTTCTTATTGTAGATCATTTTCCTTAGATTACCTCCAAATACGACTGGTATTGTTGTTTATTTATTTAGAAAACTTTTATGGGTGCCAGTCTCATCAATGGCTCATAAGATTCCATAAAATCAGAAAAAGTCACCAAAGCCCACTGCATCATACCCATCACATCACAACAATCCACCAATTCTACATTTAAATTTTCTGGACTCACTTCCATCAATGGCTGGGGGGAAAAGCCAGGTCTTCACAGACCTCTAGAAAGCTGATTTCTGTATGAAGATTTGAACCTATTCTCGTTTTCCAGCTTGTCAGGATCACTTGAGTGTTACCGAACCACCAGACGGTCCAAATTCTGACTATAGGCAAGGCCTCTGGAACTGGTCAGCAAATCCCTGCACCTCACTAGATTAACATTACACCTACATCAGGAATGACAAAATCCTTAGCTGAAGAAAAAAAACACCCGAGAAAAAACCCGTAAACTTTATGCTGAAAGGCAGTAGAGTCAAAAATAATTCCCTTTCTTTCATCTCACTGTGATGCAGATTTGTGCCATCTCAGGTTTGAAATCTGCATTTTAACAGAGGTTCTCAGTCAGACCCCAATTGGGTACATTTCAGCGAAACCCAAACAAATCAGAGAAAGCCTTCCCCACATTAACAAGTAGATATACAATATACTTAGTTTTAAAATTAAACGAGAAAGCTGTGGGGTATTTAGGCCATCTAGCAAGAACAGAAAAAGGAGTGTATTTTTTCCCTCGTAAAGAGTCAAGAAATCCGGTCACCAATCAATTGTTTTTAATTGATCTCACACTTCAAAACTGGAAGTTTTCAATGCTCCAAACTCTATACACCACGTGAACTTGCAATGAACAATATGCCATAAGTTCACACAAACTCTTCTTTCTCTTTTACTCAGCCTAGTCCCTATGGGGCTAGCAAGGAGAGGGGATATGAAGGATTTCCTCTTGTCTCAGCAGGGAAGGTCAAAAGCAGCCAGTCAGGTCTCGCTAACAAAAGCCAAATTGTGGGTCTAAGCACAACATTTGATGGCTGCTGTGCATGCTGTATGGTTAGTATACAGAGGGGGGGGGGGGAAATGTTCTCAGAACGGTACGAACCTTATAATGCCTTGGGAGAACATGAAGCAAATTCACTGCAAATATACAGAAGATGAAACGGCCGCTTAAATGTAAATATTTGTTTTCTGCAAGTGTGAGACGCTTAGTGTTCCAGAGTGACTAAACTGAAAAGCTTTGACTCAGGTGTAACTTTTAAGCAAAGGCGCACATTTACAATAAATGTTGCTCACTGTAAATGTTAACAAAGGTGCACATTTACAACAAGTAACAACGCAGCCAAGTAAATTTACCCTGGTTTGTTAAGAATGCACACAGAAATGTACATAGAAGACCCACAGAAACAGTCAAATATTCTTTTGCACATGGATAATTTTAACCAATGATGGGCATATTTGTATCCCAAATACATCTACATCTATTTATTCTGTATGTTATTAAATGGAGGCTAGAGAAGATACCTGTAGGCACAGGACAAATCAGATTCTGTAAGAGATAATAATAATACTCTTTAAGATGTTTGGTCTGCTGCTCATTCATCTAACTATGAAACACTATGTGCATATGTTTTATAGGTAACTATGAAAGATATTAAGAACGAGGATCCTGTTTAAAAGTCTAAGGTTAATAAATAGGTTCTCTTAGCATCCCAGCATTATTATATTTCAGATTCTCTTCACTCAGATTAGAAAATAAAAAAATGTAGACCACCTGGCAATAATATCAAGAACCTTTAAAAATTATAACCTACTGCCTTGCCTATATGTTTGAACAAGTAAGACTCGCAGCTGAAAATATGAAATAAATCACTTCTAGGACCAAAAGACCCACATTTATTTACTCACGTTTAGTTTGTGTTTTTTCAGCACAGGTTCATCTTCCTCTGCTGCCGTTTGTGCTTTTGGATGCTTTGCGGATTTCTTTTTCGGTTTCATCTTATCCTTTTCCGGTGAAAGATGCTTTTTCTTTTCTGCCTTCATCAGTTTTCCTGTGACTTACAACTCTAGAATGAATAAATAAAAAGAAGCCGTACCTGTTAAAGAGGTTTGTTCGTTCATCAGAACAAATCATAACTTTTCCCCCCATGAAAATTTAACTTCCTTCTCGATGGATGGATGAGAAGCGAAACATCTTGGAAGAAAAACCAGAAAGTCCAGGGGACTCTTGAAATAGCATTTTTTGGTCCAACACTGGATGTTTTTCAGAAGAGATTAGATAACCATTTCTCTGAAATGATCTAGGGTTGGACTGAGTAGGGGGTTGGACTAGAAGACCTCCAAGGGCCCTTCCAACTCTGTTATTCTGTCCTGTTCCAAGTCCAATTTCAGGCAATCCAATGCGGCCGAGATATTCTGTGCGTTGATTCTACAGCAGGTAGTTTGTAACCAGTACGGCAAACGAATAGTTGTATTTTTTTACAATGTTTATAAATGGACATTTAAAAATAAATATAGAGAATCTGCTGAAATACATAGTTGCCAGATGAAACCTGAACAGACTTTGTCTTTGCAATCAACATTTATTGGCTGATCTGCACTCACGTTGCATTTTAATGCTCCAAAATGTTCACCAGGAAACAGCAGAGACAGGAAACTTCTGGCTCTTAAACCCAAGTTAGAGCATTTCCCATTCTGCCAATTCTTCTTTTAGCAAATCTAAGTCTACCGTTGAATACAGGCAGTCCTCGACTTATGACTCACAATGGAGCCCAACATTTTGGTTACTAAGCGAGAAAGCGGGTTGTGCCCCGTTTTTGCAACCTTTCTAGCGACCATCATTAAGTGAATCACCGCAGTTCTTAAATCAGTCCAGGGTCGTTAAGCGAATCTGGCTTGCCCCCCCCCCCACTTTGCTGGTCAGAAGGTCGCAAAAAGGGGATCGCGGGATGCTGTGACCCGCCATAAATGTGAGTCTGTCACCGTGTGGCTGAATTTGGATCACGTGACCACCAACGGTCGCTAAGTGTGGAAAACAGCCTTTTTTTCAATGCCGTTGTAACTCCGAACGGTCACTAAGTGAACTTCTGTAAGGGAAGGGCCGCCTGCAGTTATTCCCCTATCTGCTTTTCAGAAGCTGCCCTGAGTCACCTTGTTGTATGTAGTCGGTTGGGGCTGATGGGTGTTGTAGTTTGGGGATTATGGGTGTTGCAGTTGTTTGGGGTTTGTGGGCATTGTAGTACAGCATCATCGTGAGTCCTCTACACCCCCCCCCACACACCAAGGCCTTTGGTTTGGGCAGCCTGAAAATGGAGACTGGCCGACCCTGCGGGGTTGTTGTGAAGGTTGAGACGAGAAAGGAGGTGAAAACGGCCCGAAAGGTCAAAGGGGGGGGGAGTTGCCCCGCCCACCCACCCCTCGGAGCACGTGGGCACCCTTCCCCGCCCCCCCCCCACACCGGCTCCGCCACCCCCCTCGGGCTCACCCCCGGCTTCCTCGGCCGCCGCTCTTCTTCCGCCTTTTCCCGCCGGCTTCCTTCTGGCCGCCACCGCCCCTCCCTCCTCGAGCCCCGATTGGCTGCTCGGGGGCACCCCCGCGCTCTGACTGGCCGCGCCGCCCGCCCGTCGTCTCGCGACAGTTCCCAGGAGTGGCCGCGTGACTTTTAAGACCCGCCCTCCTCCCTCGACTCTTCCGGATGCGCGCTCTCTTCTTTCTTCGCACGCGGCGGAGGCGGAGCTAAGGGCGTGGCCCGCGATGGACGCCCGCGCGGCTGCGCGAGGTGCGGCAGAGGAAGCGGACAGCGCGTGCGCCCCCTCTCTTTCCTGATTGGGCGCTGCTGGGGAATTCTGGGAGTTGAAGTCCAAACGTCTTAAAGTGGCCAAGGTTGAGAAACACTGGTTTAAATGAAGCATTTGAAATGATAAAATTAAAACAATTAAAGAGGGAAACACAAGAGCCGTGTTGAGTTTGCCTTTTAACAACATCCCCCCCAAATAAGAATAAAACTCATAATTTGATGGAAAAGCAGCAGTTTTTTCCCCAAGTCTGCTTAGTATTGAAACCATGTTTCTCCTCTTTCAAGTGGTGTGGACTTCAATTCCCAGAATTCCCCGCCCAGCATAGCTGCAATAAAATAATATTAAAATCTTCACCCTGCACTGATGTTACCTTCTTGGGTAATGCAACGTCTGCAAGCAAAGCTGCTCAGAGAACACCAAGGACCCCACCAATTCAACCCTGAACTTGAATCTCTTCTAAATCGGTTAAATGTATCTTCAGTTTGTAACCATATGAAAAAGAAATAAACATTCTTGAGCTTAGGGAACAAGTCCCCACCCAAAAACAAAGGGGAAAGAAAACACTAAACATATTTACATATTTTTCTTCCACTTGCATAGCTCTCTTTCCCATTTTCTGACTTCAGAAACAGGGGAAAACCAAGTTTAAAAAAAGTTCAGCAACCCTGCCTGATGTATATTTTGGGAGGCTGAATTTGGAAGTATTAAAATGGGTTGGTTTTGTGGATGGCGACACCCTGTGGGTTCTTCATATATTGCAAATAAAACTAAGTTTGGAAAGAAAGATTTTACTCGGCAGGAATCTCTCATACTTGGAAAAATACACTACACTCCCCTGCTGGAATAAATCCAGCAAAATAAGAGAGAGACTCCCTACTCCCATCCATGGAAACTGTTTGAGCTGTTTTCAATATCCCAGTGAGTTGGAGAATTTGAGTGACTGGTCGTCACTAGCGGGCTAGATTGTGCAAGCTTGGCAACTTGAAGATATGGACTTCAACTCCCAGAATTCCCCAGCCAGCTGAATTGAAATCCACAAAAATGGATTATATAAACAACTCTGGGAATGTCTGTTGTAATTTTGAAAGGTTGTTAAATGACCAGATGAGGACTAGCCATATTAAGGCTGCTGTTTCTGCTCCAGAGAGCAATGTGTAGCATTCATAGGTTAAGGATGTTTACAAAAGGGTGGGTTGATTTCAAGCTTAAAAGATGTGGTGCTTTCTTTCAGTCTTTCTTTGCAAATCCCATTTGTGTTTTATTCTATACAATTTTATTGCGCAAAAACAGCCCTTAAGAATGCTGGAACAAACCATATCTCTCTTAAAGGCTTAAGTGTCTATGGAGATTTCTCAGTCATCCAGGTCATGATTATTCCAAAAGTGTTTTTCCGAAAGGCAACTGGACTTTCTGGTTTTTCTTTGAGGAAGTGTCCTGGATAAGAAGCAAAACTTCTTCAAAGAAAAAACAAGAAGGTCCAGTTGCCCCTTGGAAAAGCACCTTTGGGTTAAAGGAGGAAGGTTTTCTCGAATTTCATTTTGGATCAAGGAATCTGCTGTGCCCATTATCCTAGGCAAGACAAGGTGAGCAGCCTTGCACCTTCTTCAAAGGTAGGGCTCACGTTCAGCACTTCTCTGACTTAAACCCAACCCAACCGCGACAACAATATAAGGAGTCCGTTTAATCAGAAAATGTGCAAAAGGGTGCAATTAATTTTTAAAAGCTAAAGTCCTCTCCAACGTGGGCAAGGCAAATAGATCGCGCAGGATCTGCCCTAAAGGCACAGGGGAAAATAGTCGGAGGTCCGTATAGAGTGACACAAAAACACACAACCACAACACACAACACATACAAGTGCTCGTCTCCAGTCCCACCACGCTCGGGAGCTTTAAATGCAGCTGAGCACGATTTTGCTGAGTCATATTTTATTTCCACCTCCCGGCCGCCCAATCAGAGCTGACTTTGGCAACGTCACCAACCTTCTTTCTTTCTTTCTTTC
>JAEANM010017642.1:0-12890 GCA_017656035.1 Myanophis thanlyinensis | reverse complement strand
AGGAACTACAAGAACACTCAGGACCACAACAAGAACCATGTCTGCATCCAACTCCCACCTTCCCAACTACCCTTAACAATTTTTCTAACTCCACCCTCCCTTCCTACCTTAACTTACCCGTGGTTACGTAAGCATTTCACTGCATATCGTACCATTTATGACTGTGTATGTGACCAATAAATTTGAAATTGAATTGAATTAATATAAACTGAAATCAAACTCAAAATCCCTTCTAGGACTGATGATGTTATCTAGTTGGGTAACGAAACATCTACAGACAAACAAGGAAGCTCAGAGACCACCGAAGACTCCACAAGCTTCAGTTGGTAATTCTATAGTGAAAACAGGGAATACACTCGCTTTGAATAGAGGTGTAAAGTGGGTAAATTACGTGGAGGATACACACATTTGTATCATTACACAGTTCTGATCCTGCATAATTCTGCCACGCATCCAAGCCATTTTCTTGTTTTAGAATATTTAGAATGTAGCAAAACAGCTGCACCAAGCTTTGCTCTCCTTTAAAATGGATGCTCTGGGGTTTTTTTTTTTTAATGAGATGTCGTTTGTTTTCCATATCCATCACATTTTAAGTTTCATTTCAAATGTGTAATCAATTCATGGACGAGCTTATCTGTGGATGCGAAGTGAGTTCTCAAAATCATTTTCTGCTGAACCCTCTAATTAGGACTTATATGGAAATAATAACTTCTTTTGAAAAGCTGCTATTTTCTTTGTTGGAATGAGAATTTTAAATGGACTGCTGGCTTCTACCAATGAGAAATAATAGGGCCTGTCCATCTCTTCCTGCCACTAGTTTAATAAATCAAATGAATAGGGTCAGTTGCATTCAAAAAGAATTTGGGATATTTTACAAAGAGAAGAAAATTCAAATAACTCTTTGCCCTGCTGAAATACATAATTCCAAATATAAATTATTCTCCGTCACTCCTCTAATGAAAGGCAATCACTGATAGCAAAGATAAAAGTGTTGAACTTAAAACCTTTGACATTGATAAATGGATATGTAAATGAGCACAGTGCCTTTGTTCAATGTTAGGTTTTCCGATTAGCATGATATTTATCTGGATTCCAGCCCAGTTTTGTTGTCGTGAAATTTATTATATACAGTATTTCAGAAAGTTATTTTCCTCTAGCAAGTAAGTACATCGGAAGGCATAACTTCAATAGTACGAGCTAAGTATTTCCTTTTAAATGAACATATTAAATAATATGGGGAAAAGGGTTACATTTTAATGATAATAAATGATCCCTAAATAATAATTCCTATTATTATTATTAAAATACATAGTTCAATCAAATCTATCTGTATTCTCTCTCTTTATTTCCTACCAGTTCAGCAACATCTAGTAGAACCTGGTTGTCCAATGTGTTTAATATTTGGTTGAGAAAACATCAGGTACTGTGGCTATTCTGAGACATTGTTAGGATTCTGGGGATTACTTACTTTTGATGGCTATCTTTTACTATTAGACATGAGCGTTATGCATCCTTATACCAGGATTAGAGATAGCAAGCCTCTGAATTCCAATTGTGGACGAATTGTGGGAAAAAGCTTTTGCGTGCTTAGTATACCTGTTTTGGCTGCTGGAGAGGATATAGATTATAGAACCATAGAATCATAGGGCTGCAAAAGATCTTGGAGGTCTTCTATTCCAACCCCCTACTCAAGGCAGGAATCTTATATCACCCTAGTCATATAGTTGTCCAGTCTATTCTTGAAAACCTCCAGTGATGTAGCATCCACGACCCCAGGAAGCAAGTTATTCCATTGATTAATTGCTCTCACTCACTGTCAGAAAATTTCTCCATACTTCTAGGTTGGATCTCTCTTCAACAAGTTTCCACCCATTACTTCTGGTCCTGTCTCCTGGTGTCCTAGAGAACAAGTCAACCCCTTCTTCTTTGTGACAGCCTCTCAAATGCAGGAAGAAGTTAGCATCCCCCCATTCCTTTTCTGCATCAGGCTAGACATACCTAGCACCTCAACTGTTCATTGTGTTCAGCAACATCTAGTAGAACCTGGTTGTCCCATGTGTTTAATATTTGGTTGAGAAAACATCAGGTACTGCGGCTATTCTGAGACATTGTTAGGATTCTGGGGGAAAAAAAACAATTAAAAGACATCAACAACAAACCATTTGTGTGTCCTGCCTAGAAAACTCCATTTATATGTATATCTACTTAGTGACTAGGAGGAGATGTTGATTTAAAGAAGGTCTTTTTCTGTTCTTCTCAGAACAGGTCAGAGGGATACCTCTGGAATAATAGATGGATAACAATAATAATTTGAAACGTTAAAAATGAGAAAAATTATACTTGCAGTACATATGACACATAACATCCTGTTTCCCTGTTCACTTGTCTAAGACCACTGAATTAAATAGAATAAATTGACTGGGATACTAATGAGGCAATAGGCAGCAGAAATGGAATTATATAAGGAGTGATTGCTTTTTTAAAAAAAATGGAAAAAAAATGCAAACAGTAACAATAAGAAGGAAGTATTTGGTGCCTAATTTTAGTACAACGAAGCAAATATGGGGACTGTGAAGCACAGGGTTCAAAATATGGTTGATAATTATACTTAGGCAAGACTCAGACAGTATTTAAAATAATTTGCATTTCTTTGAAGTAGAAAGAAAGTCATCCCAAACTTTTCAAAATAAACCTGAGTCTTTCCAAAATAATGGTGAGCGATTTAGAGGCTCCTAGACAGTAAAAAGATGGTTTCTTGCCTTTTGCTTCGTGTATTGTATAATTTCACTCCTTTAAAAATAATTGTTTATAATTTAGTATATGGGAAAAACCTCTGGCAATATTGGTTATGCAATAAGCATTGTTAAACAAGCCATTGTATATGAATCTTGTATTTCTAAGATTTATTTCTCAAACTTTCCACATAAAAGAAATGCCAGATTGAAAACAAGATGGAAAGAGTATTTCTACCAAGGAATCACTCTGTATGGGCTACTTTTCCACTTCCTGCTATAATGTTTTTGGAAAGAAATGCTCCTAAATTGCTGTTGCATTTTGTAAGAACAGCAGTGACTTCTAGGAATGGCTTCATTTCAGAATTGGCATTAACTTGGTAGATGTCTTTATTGAATGTTGGCTATTCAGCGAGTAATGGCTGCTGTTGCTAATCCCAATTCTCCAAGCAGGCATGGAGTCCTAAAAGCTTTTAAGAATGGATTATTTCATCTCAGTATCTACTTACACATAGCATGTCACATCTCAACAGTAAGTGTGTTATTTTCTGAATGACTGAATTAGGAACCAAAATAAAATTTGTGATTAGTGGACATTCCTAATTCGAAAGTACATTTACATTCGTAAGTTATTTTCAAAGACCTTACATTTATCTGTACTAAGGATTATGCTGTGGCAATAAGACTAGCAAAATGTAATTCCTGTTCTACCCTTCAGTCTGCAGAATATCAGGTGGCATATTCCTTTGTTTAGGAAAATTTATTCCCTCTTAGGGATGAAAGAATTCATGGAACATCTTAAGGACCACAGTGAAGATTAATTAAGGTATTCAATGATAAAATTGCATGGATTTGCCCAGAGTTGGACTTTGACTGTACAGATCCTGTTGAAGTGATTGAGACATAGTCTGGACTGTTACCTGGGAAGAGTTAGAGTCTATATAACTCAAGGAAGTGGACAAGATCCTTGGAGCTGTGAATGCTGTCATTTATGTATTAGGAGCCATGGTGGTGCAGTGGTTAGAGTGCAGTACTGCAAGCTACTTCTGCTGACTGCCAGCTGCCTGCAATTCGGCAGTTCAAATCTCACCAGGCTCAAGGCTGACTCAGCTTTCCATTCTTCCAAAGTGGGTAAAACGAGGACCCAGATTGTTGGGGGCAATATGCTGACTCTGTAAAACCACTTAGATAGGGCAGTAAAGCACTGTAAAGCAGTATATAAGTCTAAGTGCTATTAAATCTGTACTCCTGTTAGTTGTGTTTACATGGCAATGAATTTATCTTTGAATGAAGGGTAGTTCTGCCTGCCTTGAAGTAGGCAACGGTGCACCACACTCATAACAGACAATGCATAATAAACTACCAATACAAAATAATTGTTCAACAGGAAAAACTGTGTTCCAATGAACATTAACCCTGTTGAAAAAATAGGCAATGAGATGAGGTCTAATCTCAGTACAAGTCGGAAAACAAGAGCCACAGAAGATCAAAAATAGTGGTCCTACCCTCTCATGTTTGTTCAAATTCCAAAAATACGCAAACCTTACATCCTTTTCCAATGTATTATAGGGATACCAGAGACGTCTACATGTAACCGATCCAAAACTATGGTCAGGAAACCTGGACACTCAATAGATGGGTGTGATTACTTTAGCAGCTCAACATTATAATTACTTGAAGGGGGGGAACTTAACCAGAGACTAAAATCATGATATTCTTTAATATCACAACTCTCTTCACACTGAACAAGTCAAAACTAGCTTGATCAGATCAAAACTGAGAAATAATTATAGTGTGACTACATCACATACCACATCTAACCGAATACCTAAAAGTTAAAGCAGCAAAACACATGGAACTGATAGCTCAGCATCCTACTGCATACTTCCAGATTGCCAAGAAATCTATGAACACATCTGAGTAGCTTGATGGGTTCCCTATCTCAGGCTTCTTAGCAGAAATGGTAATGCAACAATTAGGTTTCCCATTCATTCAGCCCAAAATATGAATTCGCTAGCTTCATGAAGCCTTTGTCGCAGTAAAAGAAGACAGCAGTTAGAAAACACATGCGGTTGTTTGATCAGCATATGCTGTAATAATGAAATGGCTGCATACTTTGCTTTTCTCTCACTTCTGAAACCTCCTTTGGCATTTTCAGATCTGGCAAAGAGTTCTGAATGCGATTTGTGCCCGAACAGAAGTTCCTTTTGACATGTTTGGCTTGCTTTAAGTGTCAGAAAAAAAAAAAGAAACTGTTGGCACTGCCTGTGGATGCTTTGAGGCGACGAAAACCACTCATTGAGAAAAATTCACTTCACCCCCTTCACCGAGGTAAAGCCATGAAGCCTTGACTTGGCTACCTCAAAGATACGTAGCTGCAAAAATACAATGGTCAGGAAAAAAAAAACTGGTTTGATGCCCTCTGCTTGGATTCATTTTTGAAACATTTCTGGGAATCATTTGATGTCAACTGATGTGATTACTATAGTACAGTAGCCTTAGACAGCAGATATGGTCAAGGACTGTTGCACTATATGGAATTCGGTGCTGTAGAATTGCCGCTTCTATACAGAATCGCAATTCTATTTATTTGTGTAAAATACATCTATGGTTGCCTATCTTACACAAGATAATTCTAGGCAGCTCAGAATAATATTGAATAAAGCAAAAACAATAAAATAAACCAACCCAATGTTACACTTTGCATCTCAAAAAGAGCATCATTTCATATAACCTCCCCACGATCTTACATTTGCTGGGCTCACTTCTAGCCTAGCTTAAAGCCTGACTTCCCAGTCAACTACTGTCAGTGTAAAAGTTCATGGCTTGGGAGAGACATAGTAACAAGGTCAGCCAATGAATAGGCATGGCAACTAGATCAGCCAATGGGAGCTGATTGGTGACTGAAACAGCCTGGAGCCTGGGCGTGGCTTAGCTCAGCAGCTCAAGAAACTGAAACTAGTCAGTGCTGAGCTTTGAAACTGAAACAGAAACTTAAGCAAGTCTGTGCTGTGCTCTGAACTGAAACTGTTCTCTCCTCTGATTGTGTTTTCTTCTTCTCTCTACCACGTTGAAAGAGCTTTTGGTATTGTATACTTATTTCATGTGTTTCATATATATATATAAAGAGAAGTTATTGGATCCTGCTGAGTTCATTTACTTGTGTGTGCTTCTGAATGTGTTTGCTGCTCCAAACTCTGACAGCTACTTTTGTCTCAAGGGAATGAGCTGCTCTTTAAAAGACAGAGAGAGACTCATTCCACAGAATGCTCATTCAAGCCATATTTATCAGACTGACACAATGCAAAGATAGGCAAAGCATAGTATTTCAGTTGTGGTTGAACTCTCAATGTGCTTTACACGACTATCTATTATACAGATAACAAGAGCTGCATCTCAGCACCTTCTGGAGCGCCACACTCACTCTTGCATATGCCCTGAACAGCATCCCTGCTAGCTTCCTTCTTTTTATGTTTTTTAAATCATTATTTGTACTGAAGTTATCTACAAAAATATATACCCTGCTTACTATTGTATCCAGCACTGACAACTCAGCACTGAAAATGATGTAATTTACAATCCAAATTAAAGAAGGAGTCATCGCCCTGGCATTGCTCTAAATTGGAGGTTTCTGCAGGTAAGATGCGATGGTGTGAAGATACTGTATTTTCTTCTCTCCATTAGCACTGGGAGGGTAGCAATGGCCAACTACTTCTAAAAAAATATGTTGCCAAAAATATTATACAGACTTGTTCATGTAGTTACCAGGAATCCAGACTGATTTGAAGGTATGCACACAGAAATAACAGACAAACACATAACAAATAAATGGTATAACCCTTCCCTCTCTCCAATGGAATTCCTTCTCTAGACATTTTTAACAGTTACAATTTGGAGTATACCAAGTGTGGGTATATAAAAAATCTTGTATTCCAGAATATCAGTGTTGTGTAGTAGTTAGAGAAGTTGAGATTCAAGGTTATTCTCAATCATGCAAGCTCAGAGCATGACATTGGGCAGATAAATACCTCTTAGGTTTCTACCTCTGGGTTCTGTGTTGTAGGGATAAACTAGAAGGCATATTTAATATGAGAAAGGATATAAAACCAAGGAGTTGAACAAATAAAATAAAACAGGCAGCCCAAATTACATGCCGAAGAGAATGAGAAAAGCAACACTGTTAAAGTTTCTGACTGACCTGATATAAATGTTGATAGCACTACAACCTTATGAGAATGCTTATATCAAAATGTCATAAGCAGCGAGGGAGGCCAAGCCAGTGCAAGACAACGGAGCTGAAAATTCATATCATGCAACCATTTTCTCCCAACTTACATGATTGTTTTAAGTTCTTGCCTTTCAAGATCTATCTGAGATTCATATGCATAATACAAGTGGTTCCATTTCTTCATCATCCAGCATCATTTTATGGAAGTTGGCCAGATGCAAGGTAAGTCAAAGCTAATCTTGCATCAGTTATATCAACTTCACAAATGTCTTTTTAATTTCAAATTAAAAAAAAATAGAACAGGTTGTGGTCAGGTCCACGTTTATTTTTGTCTTGCATAGACTAGAAGGGGTTTGAGTGAGCACATCAGTGCTGCTTCTAAAAAAATTCTGTAATTATTTAGCTGAGCATTTTTTGAAGGTATTATGAAGCAAAGCCATCAAAGTAGGGTGGTTTTTTTAAAAAAAAACTTTTGTTTCTTTTTAAAAGCCTAAGGATTACATGAAATGCTAACGCTGTCACTGAATGCTTAGAAGAGAAGATAATCTAGAGGAAGAATTCAAAGCTTTTAATGCTATTGCACTTAATAGCATTACCTCCACCGGACAACAGCAATTTACCCCTTACACAGACACCAGAGAGAGCAAATACTCACCATATTCATTGTCATAGAAAATAATAAATTTCTGCCAGGCATATTCGGTGACCACTCTCAAGATGACATCATTGATGTAGACGGGTGGACGGACAAAGAGTGTGTAATCGTCATTCCTGTTACTCCTTGTAGTGCCACAGCCACTCCTTGGGGTCCCAGCTGTTGACCTCTGGATGAAGAGATGAGGAATGTGCATGGCATCTGCCAGAGACTGGAGGGAGCCTGCCGAGGTACAACCAATGGAGCTGACGAGAGCAAGGATCCCATGGTTCATGAGTTCACAGGCTGCAAAATAAGAAGCAAAAGTGGAAAAAACCAAATGAGAATCAAGATGACAAGATAAACGTAGGAGATATTCTCCCCCCACCCTCTTAAAAAAAAAGCAAATACCCAAAATAATGAAAGTTGACATGCAACAGATTCATGTCCTCTTTGAAAACAAGGCTTGTTCTAAAAATCAGCACGGTGCCATAAAAACCAAGAGGCTTGTCCATTCATTTCGAACTGCCAAACATATTACTGTTAATGAGACCTATATGGTGCCTTATCCTTTACAGTCTGGAAACAGGGGAGAGCCAGAAAAGGAGCCACTTCCATAAATATTATCTTTGGAGGACTCTGGATAGACATTAGTAATAGAACCCCATATTAAATTAAACCGAGTTACAGGGAGAGATAAATGCAGCTCAAAATCAACATGTCAGCTCTGGAGATAAGCTACTGTATTTTGTATTATATCTGGAGAGATTTTGAAAGAATAATGGTTCATAGTGGAATATAATATATGCACCTTCATCAAGAAAGAGCCAAACCTTAAATTACTTTGGTGCAATAAATAAAACCCTAAAACAACAACAAGAACCTCAAGGAAACATATCTCAGCTACACTCCATTTTTTCCCCATAGGGTGCCATTAAAATGCTTTTGGTATAATTCTATTTTAAAAAGAATTGGGTGTGATAGCCAGTGAAATTGGCCCACGAGGAATAATTTTGGCATCCTGTGTATTTGCATTGTGTTAGGTGGTACTGCAGATCTATATGTCACAATCTTGTGCTTTGCTCATTGGTGAAGGAGTGAGAGAACAGAGGGAATGTTTTTGTGGGAGAATCAAGGATGGCAGAGTCAAAACGAATAAGACAGAAAGAACTTAAGATCAATAAATGCTTGATTCCTAATTTCTGTCATGAAATCTTTCTTTGTGGATTCCAAAATATATTGTCTGTGATGTCCCAAGAATTAATCTCTGGCAACTCCAATGATCAGAATCTCCAAAAATTCCTTGGATAACCAGGGAAATGATTGATGCCTGGGAAACGAATCCCTTGTCAGTCAACAGGAATGCTGATTTACCATCAGCTGATCAAGTACTTAGGAGACGAGGACTTGGCAGCACAACCAAACAACAGCCAATAATCAGCCATCAACACTCCAATCAACCAATAGGAAGCCACACCCAACCAGACACCGCATAAATATAACTCCGAGAATAGCTGAAAGTAAACATTCCGGTAGAGCAGTGTTTCTCAACCTTGGCAACTTTAAGATGTGTGGACTTCAACTCCCAGAATTCCCCAGCCAGCTTTGCTGGGAATTCTGGGAATTGAAGTCCAAACACCTTAAAGTTGCCAAGGTTCAGAAACACTGCGGTAGAGAGAAGTTTCCTGAGGATGGGCTGCAACATGATTCCAAGAATTTGGAAGACTAAATCTGTGGTCCCGTGAATGACCCAAATTGGATCCTGCAACATTATCCTGGGACACATATATTTACCTTCATTCATGAGAAGAACTACCAGAAGCCCTGACAATTTCTGCCCATGAAAGTACGTAAGTATTCATCTACTGTATATTAACCTTTCAGTTTTCTGCCTTCCAGAAGCTTCCGCCAACAACTCTCACCATCCCCCAGCTGTCATGTCATGAAGAGTTTAACATATCTGAAGAGCACCAAGTTGGGGAATGCTGCATCCTAGGAAGCTTTGTTTGGCTTGTCTGAAAGAAACATTGATCAGATCACCTCACAGAAGCAGAGTTGTCAATCAAAATGATGACTTTGTTCAAAGCAGTAAGTGTAAATCCATGGGCTCTTGAAGCATTCTGAAGATTCAAAAGCTTTTCTACTGCTTTCAGCGAGATAAACTGTTGCAGCTTAAATTTCATATATGAAGAATAGTGAGGAGATTTTGAAAGTTATGGTAGCCTCCGTGATACCGATACAAGCAGTTGCCCATTAACAATTTATCTCCTCATTACATTCTTTGCCTAACAAAGCTGTTTTTGAGGTGACAAGACTGAGGTTACTTTGGCTCCATTTGTTTCCTCAGACATCAACTTCTTTAACACATCTAGCCATATGTCCTTACTTTTTTCTCCATTGTACTAATGGGATGTTACAGTTCTTTGCTGGCTGTTTGTCAAACCAACTGGGATCTCAGTATTCTAAATATACTTCATGTTGCATGATTGTAACATCTTTAAATCTCTTGACGATGAATGAAATGGACATCAGGCTAACACTTTGCTGGCTCACATTCTCAGCACTGCTTATCTCTGTGACATCCCACTTCCATCCCAATGTGTTATTCCTGCTTTCACTCCTAAATTTCTAACAAATAATATGGCTGTTAAGCAATAACATTGACAAACAATTCTTGCCAATGATGAAGGGTTTTTTTTTCTTCTTTTTCAGGGAACATCAGCGTGCCAACCAGTTATGCTACCAAACTTCCTGGCATGCCAGGAAATCCAGTGATCAGAACAAGCATCATAGCTAACCACTCCATAAGGATAAGACAGTGGATAAACTTTTGAATTCTATCCAGAAATTTTCCCAGTGTATCCTCAATCTAACACTCACTGAAGCGGGGACTGAAGGGATGTTTCCTAGGACGGATGAAACTTGACAACCAAGCATTGCCAGCCCTTTTGACATTCCTAGAAAAAGAAGGGGAAACTATATTTTTAACACTATTTTTCAAAGTTCATATTGTTAATTCAAGTAGGCCATTTTTTGCCTGGATTCGCTCAACTTCTTTATGAGTTTTTTGCCGGACAATTTGGAAGCCGTTGTGCTGCTCATTAGTATTGTTGTAGTCAATTCTGTTTTTTTTTTCCCATCGTGGTAAGATCTTTTCAAGCATTCAAATAAAACTTGGCAGCATTAACATTTTTTTTACAGGTCTAACTTCCCTACTTTCATTGCACCCTGCCAAAAAATGGAACAGATTCACATGTTTGGAAATTTTCCCATTAAAAGCCTGTGGGTAGATTTTCTTTTGAAACAATTCTTGAATTGGCTCTAATTGGCAGGTAGATGCCCTTTTGACTCTTGTATTCTTAATTCAAATCAAATTAGGGTTGATTTGGGCAGGCCTGATCTTTGTACAAATAGAATAGAACAGAACGGAATGGAACAGCATGGAACAGAACAGAACAGAACAGGGTTATTTGGCCACAGAAAGAATTTGTATCCGATGCTGCAGCTTTCTTTGTACATATAAAACAATAGGGTAATAATAATCATAATAAATATACCATTAAGAGAAGTTAGTAGAAAAGACAAGAGTAGTAATACTACAGCCATACGCCATGGGTGCACAGCCATATGGAAGATATCTCCTTGTTACAAGACATTTTGTGTATTGGAGGAAATATTTGCTTCCTCAAAAGTTTGGCAATAATGTAATTCATTCTGTGGAAGTACTTTTGCATAGTTTATGGGAATTCGTCAGGTATGTTTAATGCAGAATGTTCCTGTGCATGCAGATTATGTGCACAGGAATTTCAGGAGGGCTACAGGATATGCCAAAAGTAGCAATCCATAAGCAACACATCCGCTTTGCTTTTAGAAAAAGAAAGCAATTTTGTTTTCCCAAGCATCCTGAAGGAAATGTCTTGATTTGAAGCAAGGCGTACTGTAAACCCCAGTCGAGAAGAATCCACGGGACTTTAAAAATACATCAAAATATCACTATAACAAACACAGTGTTCTTCACGCAAAAAGTTAACACCTTGCAACTAATGGTCCAGTTAATGAAGGCTGAGCAGCAGTACAAACACTTGAAGTGCTGTATTAATGACATCCACATTAATACTAGAAGTGTTTATCATGATTAATGCTAATGCGGTTGATAAATATCGAAGGAATTAATAATGATTAAGCCCATAATTTTGACATATTACTCCTGTGAGAAATATGAAAATGGTAAAGTGTTTACGTTGGCTTTATAATGAAATTGAAAGCTGAAGGAGAAACCACTGCAACTTCTTCAGCGTCTTTGCACAGTATCCAAGATTTTTCAAACCAGATTTATGCTTAGCCATCAACACGGGGAACTGACCTGTTCTTCAAGATTCAAGGCAATGCAACTACACATTTAACAAACTGTTACCTTAAACTATTGCTTCTGTCTGTATATGTCAACTTCGACCAGATGCATGTATTTTTCTAGTCATGGGAATTCATTCATTGCTCAGAAAATTTAGAGCATATTGAAAATTCATAAACTCAGTAAGAGTTGGGGAAAATTAAATAAAGATCGGATTTGAGTCAGGACTCAGGCATGCAACACTATTTCAAAGCCAGGGGAAAATACTCCAAGTTTTTATTAAATTTATTAAAAGATATATTCTGAATATTGGCTTTTCCTTTACTACTGATAGAGTCATGGAAGTGAACTATATGGAGTCAGTTGGGAACCATATTTAAACTTTCCATAAAAAAAGGACAGTTGGTAGATGAGGCATCTAATAACTCAGGTTGCATTAACATGTCCTCAGTATTAACTTCCTATAGTTTTTACTTCATTGTCACCTTGCAGTAGTATTATCACATTCACACTACTATCAACACTTCAAACAAATTTGGAACTTTGTTACTATATATGTTGACAGCAGCAAGACTACTGTATGCGCAAAAATGGAAGGACACTTTGATTCCTACAATGGATGCAGAAGCTGATGGAATTGGCTGAAATGGAAAAACTGACTACTTTGATTAAAGAAAAGAACATGGAAACCACTTCTGAGCTTCGTGCTTGATGTGGAAAAAAAAATGAAGCTCTGACTTTGGAATTTTACAGATGAGATTGATAGATCTTGATAGAAACGACCTGTTCATGCTACTATGGAAAAGCAAAGAGCTATGATTTGATGTTAATATAGCTTATTTTACAGTAAGAGAGAAAGCCAGAATAAGACCCTCTTGATAAAAATAGACAATTAGAAAGCTTATTAAATATGGCTCAGTCCTCAGATATGCAACAACTTGTTAT